>JAUUDW010000029.1:416766-432296 GCA_032361385.1 Panulirus guttatus
ATTATTATTATTATCATCATTATTATTATTATTATAATTATTATTGACAATAATAATATCAATGGGACTCGAAGCCGCTTATCTTTATCCGAACTAATAGGACTTGAAGCTGCTTCACTTTATCCGAACACGGTAGTGTGAACCTTTCAATGCGCCGTGTAAATAGATTTCAAAGAAATTCGGTCTGTGAGGCGGAGTGATGATTACCCGGGGGGAGACATCTTGAATCACATCGTGTACTCATGGCCAACCTGGAGCACTAACGTTCCCACACACTCACATCTGTGCACTCTGCCACACGTGCCCAAGTCCCACTCTGCCACGCACCCCACTCTGGGGTCTGTGTACACGTGTTTCACAGAACGATTTACGGGAGCAGATCTAACATCTTTGCTGCTGTCATTCTTCAGTGCCATATCACTGCATATTTTCAGGCAGAACTTTTGTTTGCGAGGCTTGAAGTGTTAAGGCAGTTGGATATCACACTTTAGTGCTAAAAAGTGTTTTAAATTGCGAGATAAGAAAGAAGAACACTCCAGCAGGTGCGCTGGGAACAATGCGCAGCTCTTGGGGGACGCGGAACGCCCTCTTCGGTGACGTGTTTTAGATAATCGTCACTTTCAGTAATGTATGATTTCCGTTTACAGTTTCAGCCAGCCAACAGATCTTCAGTTGCCTGTGTGCAGTGGGAAATTTAGACTTCAGTTTTGTGATAATCTCGCGATACCTTGAATTTGCAGGTTTCTGCGTGAACAGACGGACCTTTCAGGAAAAGCTGACTGCAGCTATTGATAGAATAACACCCGGGATGACATGTTCAATGAAAATGACGCGAACACAGCTTGGAAAAGCTTCAGAGAAGCCTTCAAAGTAGCAGAGTAAATACACTTGCTAGTGCGGAGTAGACGGTCTGTTTCTAAAAGGAAGCGAAGGCGGTGGAACGGTGAAAAATAAAGTGCCGGTTGTGTAAGAAAGTGCTCTTAAGAAACTCAGACAGTCCAATAACCAACATGATGGAGTAACTTTGCGTTGAGAAAGAAAGAAAGTTATATACCTTTGGAAATAGAATTGGAAATATTTCGCTTTAAGTCCACGACTTACATTATGAACGATTTGCAGGTCATTCTCCTAGAATCATCTGTATACCTTCTAATTCTTACCACATGATCACACACAGCCTCGAAAGAATCCAATGTTCCGTTGTTGTTTGACTTCCTGTGTATTCCTTCGTATTGCTGACGGCTTGTTTCGTCCTTAACTCAAACTATCAGATAAAGCTTAAGACAAACACATTCATGTAGGCAAAGTGAACACAAACAAGCATGAAACCCTAGACAATCTTAACTATCTTACCTTGGGTATGGTGAACTGGTGACCTGTACCAGAGTACTTCACAAATTCAAATTTGGTTCGATAGCAGTTTACAGTGAGCTTGAATAAAACCACAGCGGAACACACGACGTTACGATCCTCCGGTATAATGAAATGACCTTTGCCCTGACTACTTAAAAGTCAGGTTAAAAATCAGATCATTATACCTAAGGATCGCATTATTGAGCTCAAGGGCTGTAACTTTATGGGTAGACTTACAACATGTAACGGGGAAAAAATGATAAAAAGATACCTTACCTAACTTACTGTAGCGAATTTTTCACACCGCTTTGACTGAACATCTGTAGTGGACTGCATCTGAAATTTAAAATATTTTGATTTAGTATAATTATTACTGTTATCACGATTATCATTATTATCATTATTGTATAAACCCAGCACCTATTGCCCAAAGATCCTTGCAGCTTCAAGGCTGTGTTACTGTCGGCAGCAGGGAAAGGTTGGAATCTTGCGGGAGAGTCTCTCAGCGAGATAGGACTCCAACGATACATACTTGCCAAAAATAAATATTCACCCGCAGCATAACCACAAGCAGGCGTAATCCCGTAACGCCATATACAGAAGCGACAAAATTTATGAGAAAATGATTTCCACATTCAAAAGTTAACGACTCTCAACACCTAACTTACAATCTTAAATGAACAGCACAAAGTGGGAAGAGTTTCGAATAGCAAGGGAAATAATATGAGGTTAAATATAACGAACCTCATACGTATATGAAAATAATCAAATTAAACGACCTAACCTATCCAATGATAGGCTATGCTAGAACAGCTAAGTAAGGAAAAGTTCGGTTGAATTGATCTAACCTATCCAATGATAGGCTATGCTAGAACAGCTTAAGTTAGGAAAAGTTTGGTTGAATTTGACTTAAAGTAAACGAGTATTTGTTACCATACGAGGGCAGAGGGCTTGAGACAGCGAGCAAACACTTACCAAAGAAAGACCAATTGCGAGCATTCATTCAACATGAGACACCAGCCATGTAGCAAAAATGTTTAACAGTTCTACTGACCTTAGTCTGTCCTTCTAGGCTGATCACCATTACTGTCATTGCAATTTTTATCAAAAGAACAACAATATTGTATTATGCATTTCTTGTCAAAATAAGTAATATTCAATGTTGCAAATGCATTTTTTGTCAAAAGAAGCAATCACTAATTCTGTAACTGCATTTTCTTTTTTGTTAAAAGATGTATCAAAATAGTTGTAGAACACATTTTACATGCATTTTATAGCACAATATTAGCATATGGTGTCGTAGGTAACCCTTAGGGAAAATCATTACAAGTAATAATACTAATGCAACTCTTAACACTCTATGACTCTTCCTATGAACCATAAGTTAATTATACCTTATTAATAAAATAACTCAAGATTATTTCAGTTAAGAAACTTAACTTCACCAGCAACGATAAAACGAAATTTTCAGCACATATACCTGTCACTGTCCCACGCAAGGTTTGAGATCCCGATGATGGTGGGGCGTTTGGAACTACCACTGGGCTCCTCGGCCGAGCTGGAGGTACGGATCCTCGAGCTGCCCTTTGTGGCCAGGCGGCTGTCCATGTTCATCCTGCTGCCCGACCACCCCGACCACGGCCTGGCCTCCCTCGAGCGCAACATCACCTCAGACAACATCAAGGCCCTCTTTTCTACCCTCAAGGTAAATACAGTTCACAGCTGAATGAGAAAATAAAAGATCGAGTTCACTTACTGCTTCTTTGGTGATTTTAGAGGCCTTTATCTGCACCTAGAATCTTCATTAACTTCCTTTTTGCTATAGGATCTTGTAATACAAAGATAGAACATATGGTCAATACATCCCAAGGTTACGTAAGACTTCACTGTCCCTGTAAGTGAAGAATATGAAAAGGCTCCTAAGTGGACATCCGTATGCTTAAGTAATTTAATGTCACTTTCGCCCCGCAGGACGAGAAAGTCAACTTACGACTGCCACGATTCCGCATAGACGTCATCCCTCCCCTGCAGGACGCGTTAGTGTCCCTGGGACTGACCTCTGTCTTCCCCACCACCAGAGACGCCCAGCCGAGCATCCTCATTCACGACTTCTTACACAGGTGATCAACGCATCTTCCCCTTTTAAACACACTGACCCCCTTTCACTCGTCCGTCTCTCCAAGACATACAAATGCTTCTTTATCTGGAAATATACCATATCACCATATCGATCTACAGTTGGAAGCCACCCAGTCATTTCCTACCACAGAGGACAAAGGGCGAAAACGAGCAAACTGCCTCTACATTACCATGAACACAAACATAGTATAAGAGCAGAACTTATTTCTTAACATCGTAGTATTTACACAGAACAATACAAAACAGTAGGTGAACGCAGGGAATTAAAATGTGAAGAGGTTTCACGGAAGGCACTCTGGTACAACAAGCAAACTTTGGTGTTGAATTGCTGAATACTTATTACTTATACCTAGTTAGTAGAATCACTATCATAATAAGTCAGTCTGGCGGTCAGTTAGATACAGCGTTCAGTTAAACTAGACATTTCCTAAAAACCTAGATAATTAGGCTACTGAACAGTTGCCTTGGGAGAGGGAGTTTGCGTTAAAAGGTTAAGGATGAGGTAATTGTGAGTGTGGGGTAAAGCAACTGATTGAATCACTAGCAAATGTATTCGGCCATGCAGAACAGAAAAGAAAATACCTACGTTATAACAAAGCGGGATGAGAAACTGAATGCTAGACCGCCGAAATGAACTCAGGCCGCAATATCCGGAAAAGAGAATTAAAATTTAAAACCAAATATCGTGTACAACAGTGTTTGTGAGTTTAACCCATGAGCTTATATCACTTATTTTTCATCTATGTGAAAATGTAAGTTACATAAAGCAGAATTCCAGGAAAGTGATAAACTAAAAAACTTTATAGAGAGATCTGAAAATCATTTGCGTATAAGCTTTCAGTATCTTGTCCGATACCACACCACACAACGGGTTTTCCACAATGGTCATGCTCTCTTCCACTCACCCAGCGGTGAACTCATGCACACGTAAATCAGATAACTTACCCGAGATGTTTCCAGTTGCTCCCTACGAGCAATGACAATCACCATATTTCAGATCACCTCTACATACCCAAAAGCAAGAGAATATTGCCCCTGACAGGCTCAGCTTCCTCCCTCAAGTGAGCGAGGTTTAGCTTTGCCAAGCTGACCACCAGAACAAAACACTTCTACTTCCAAGTTAATTCTTCCAGGAACATGAACACTTCATCTTCTCCCCATGTTTACTCCTGTGTCCGACCGTCGCCATTGGACCTTTACTAACACGGATTTAGCCATCGTGCATCTGTAATTGTTTTCTAGTTCCTATAAACGGATTTAAATGCTGCGCCGTTGTTAATATAAAAAGAATCGCAGTGGTTAATGGGAATGAGTAAAATTCCCTCGTGATTAAAAACTACTCAAAAACCAGATAGGCTGCACACTATTAGTATTCTTAGCACTAATCACTGACGGTCATTAACAAAACTCATTTTTGTAGACCATAAATTAATAACTACATCGTTAAGTTTCAGCGCGTCTTATTTACATACGACTTTCAATTTGCTGCCTATGTCTTTGAGAGGCATTGTAGTAAGAAAAAAACTCTCCACACAACATACGGAATAAAGTCAATGAAATATAAAATGCCTAGAGTTCTGAGATATTTAAAGCTCTCTTGAATGAAATTAGAGGATACGACATAGGAGCAAACGATAGCACAGCTCCGTCCCCATTTGCAGTACAAGTAATCACTAGGTAATGACAGATGGGTACTTCTGCATTAATGAAAAGAAGTGAATGTAAACAGGTTTCACAGTGTTGGGAATGATGCAACCCGAGGGGGACGCGATATGTCTGCCAAGGAAATTTCCATCTGTTTTGTTATTGTGGTTGAGGGGAGGAGGGGGGGGGTGAACACCAGTGTGGCAACACAGGCTTGGCCCGGGAGAGCGAGCAACAAACACCTACACCCGCCCGCTTGCAACACTTAAAGGCTGCAAGCTGCAGTGCTGTGAACATGAACACACCACAAGGAATAATTCGTGGGTACTACAAAGCTACTCTTATAGTCTGGTTGGATTATTTGAAAAAAATATTTAAATAAAGATTCATAACGTAATATAATCTTTTTTTTCTGCTAAACGATGCTGGCTATTGTGGTTACGAAGGCTGAGTGGAGGGTGTGGTGACTCCTAACAACTGACAGCCTTATATTCTCAGGGCCGTGTGCGAGGTAGTGGAGGCAGGGGAGGACTCCTCTCCGGCCCCGACCTCCAAAGGTGACCAAGTGGGCACTTTTGGGGACAAGTACTTCGAGGTGGACCACCCGTTCATCTTCTTCGTGTGGGACTACATCGCCAGCAGTGTCCTCTTCATGGGTCGAGTCGTCACACCAGAGCCCATCACTCTTCCGTCCCCAACTAAATAAATAACCCAGCACATGTGTCTTTTGCAAGCGGTTGACCGAGTGCTCTCTCGCAACGTAAGCTCTCTCTCTCTCTCTCTCTCTCTCTTGTATTCACTATTCATATACACAGTAACCGAAAAACCTATGGAAAGCCTTGAAACCTGCCTACAAGCTCCACACACCCATAATACTGAAGCCTTCTGTCGTTTTTTTATTTTTCCACGGTGACAACTGTGTTCACGATGGATATTTTCAGGCGTAGGTTTCGGACAGTTGTGTTATGTTAGTGCCTCCATCATGTGTTCCATGGGTACTTGTGTCAATAAAAAAGATAAAAAGTCTTGCGGTAAGGAAAATAGGACACGAAAAAACGAAAATTGTGTCATACCAGAAGAGTTGCAGCAAGCGAGTACCTCTGGAAATGAAGTGACTAACATCCTGGAAAAGTCTGGATAACAAAAGTACACATAAAACTTGTGTCGAGAGAGACTGTTTTGACTCGACACAAATCCATGGAAACGTATCCTGGTCAAGAAAATCTGAGGACTCAGGCTATGGAAGAGGAGACGTGATGGAGTCCATGAGATGCAAGGAAAAGGCCCGAGTCCTCAATAACCACCACATAAGTGATGCAGTAAGACTTTACATATGGAAATCATTGAAAATATTATGTAATTCATATAAACAAGTGCTGCAGCCAAGACTAATCGGTTTGAAATTAAAAGATTCTTAAAAACTTATTTGATACACAGATATTTATATGTGGATGTAGAATTTACACTTGTTTTTGAGGGACAAGCTTAAGTGTGAGTGATAGGGGAGTGAGTGCGCCTGAGCTCACTGTACATACACAGCCTAGCTTATATTTACTAGACTGGGACATACGTATCTACCAGGTGGTAGAAAACGTGAGTGAAGGGGCAGACTGTGATAATGTATTTGTCTTGTCTGAGCCGTCTGTATCAGTCAAACTATACACCCCCTTGCTTCACACCAGCAGATTCTGCAACTGTTGTATGCTTCATGAGGCTATCTTTTATTATGTGAATCATCTAGCTTCCTCCTCCTCTCAAGTTCCTGTATGTATGTGTGTCTGTTGTCAGTCTGTATCGCTGCGTATGAGGGAAGCTTAAGTGTAATTCGCCAAATGAGCTTACACGCAAATTTTGGTAACAGTCATAATCGTTGCATCTTAAGCTTCAGTAGGACGTATTTATAGAAAGAAGTCGCCGTTTTAATAAGTTTATGCCAAGCTTTAAGTTGCTTAAGGGTAAATCACTTATTTAAAAACCCTTTATTAGCCAATCTAGTTTAAAGTTTCTGACGTTGGTGAAGTTAAGATATTAAGAGGTTTCAAGATGATCAGCGTGGACATGTGAAGTTTGGAGAGTGTCTTAGTTTCATGTTAAACTGAAAGACTTTCTGTAAGGTCATATGGAATATGAAAATATTCTATAAGGCCATAATCAAGTTGAACTGTTCTTTAGTGCCATGTAGAGATTTTTTTTTTTAATACCATGTGAAGGATAAAGATGTTTTTTAAATGTCGTGTGACAACCGAATGGAATTTTAAGGCCATATGAACTCTCAGAGTTGTTGTTTAATGCCATGTGTATTTTGATTTACTGAAGCCATTTAATGGTTGGAGGTGTTCTTAAATGACAAGCGAAGTTCAGAGATACTATTTTTAAGGCTTTGTGAGGTTCCGTGATTTTCTTTAAGGCCTAGGAAAGTTTCGGAACGTTCTTTACGGTATAAATTTTCTTGAACTCCACGTGAGGGATAAAGTTTTATTCATTTTGGTCATGTGAAAAGTTTGAGATGTTCTTGAATTCCATGTGAAATTTTAGTGGTATTCATTACGGCCATGTGAAGTTGAAAGTTAAAAAAATGTTTTTTATAACCGTGTGAATTTTATAATTGATTGTTTATTGTCATTTGAAGGTTTGACAGATATTCCTCAAAATCATGTGAACATTGTAGATGTTCTTTAATGTCATGTGAAGTTTTGGGATACTCTTTAAGGCCATGTGAAGTTTATGGATGTTCTTTAATGCCTTGTGATATTTAGAAATATTCTATACAATGATGTGAAGTTTAGAAGGGTTCTTTGATGTCATGTGAAGGTTTGAGTGGTGTTTTTGTTTTTCAAGCTGATGTAAAGCTTAGAGATGTCCTCAAATATGATGTGAAGTTCGGAGATGTGCTTTGAGGCCATGTGAAAGTCAGAGATGTTCTCTAAGACTTTGTGAAGTATAAAGATGTTCTTAAAGAATCTGTGAAGTTTAAAAATGGAGATATTCTTCAGTACCTTTTGAAGTTAAAAGATGTTCTTTAAAGCCATGTGAAGTTTATCATTCTTTTTTTGAAGTTTGAGGAATGTTCTTCAAGGTCATCTAGAATTTTTACGGTGTTTCGAGAACCTAAGTGACGTTCAGAGATTTTATTTTTAGGGTCATATGAAGTTTGGATACGATCCGTAAAATCGCGAATTTCGAAGATGTTTTCTTTACTTCCCTGTGATAAATGGATATATGAAGAATTTTAAATTCTTCAGAGGGCCAGACAAATAGGGATGATCCACAACGGAGAACTTACATAAGCTCATCTGAAGATTACCGATATACTCTGAAGTCACTTTAAATTCTAAAATTGCAGTTTAAGATTCGTCAGGTCTCAGTCCGATCTTAGCAACTGGCTGGTAATCTGGGCTTTCAGCCCATCAATTGCCGGGATCATTAAGTCAAGGCCGACAACGCCAAGTTATAAACACCGATGGAAGAATCCTGAACACCTTCAGATGTCAGAAATAATTCCAAGACCTCACTGCGTATTGGATCCTTGATCAATAACGGACGAGTGGGCTTTAAGCTCACGTACGGCCAGGGTCATTAAGATCATCAGTGTCAAACGACATAAACCAACCGAAAAATGCTTAACATCCTCTGATATCAATATCAACTCTCAGACCATATACACCCTGACTATGTACAGAGTTAGAATGGTTTGGAAAGTGATTTCTACTGTAAAATACTGAGGTCATCTAGCTGAAATTTTCCTTATCATGTAGGTACCATGGAAACCTCTTTATGTAATTCCTGCAGTGGTTTGCAACGTAATATAAAATCGAAAGTCAAAGCATAAATTGTATATCACCTCATTTCATCGTCCCATGAATGAACGTAACCGAAAGCCTTTCTGTCGCCATGAAGTATTCGATATGATTATTTACCGGTTCTTCGTAAAAAAATTCGTATTCCAGGGGAATTTCTAATAATTTTTTCACGACAAGGCTAGTAAAAACTATGGCAGTGATCGATGAATATGCTTCGGCTTGAAAGATATCTGTCTAGCTACCAAGTCAGGGACACATTCTTCCTAAAAATATTAAGATATTTCCGTTGAAATGATTGTATTTCACAGATCTCACACAGTTTGGTTTACTACCCACTCAAAATATGTTTTAGAATTTCTCGAACGTCTCAGATATTTTGGAGGATTTGAGCATATATTCGATGTGGAATATATTCTCAAATGTTTCAGACACGAAACATTTTCTTGAACACTAGAAAATTCAGAAACTAATTCTCTGTTTATTGGAAAACATTTTGTTTTCTTTTATATTCGAATCGCGTCAAATTCACGATATTTATCAGTTGTTTCCAGTAAAGCAGTCATGACAGTATTTCCCAAATAATTCGCTATGTACAATTTATTCAAACGGTTCACGGGTAGGTCCTTGATGCACAGTGTGAATTTGAATTTCAAGAACGTCAGATTTCTGTAAAAATACATATGCATAAAATTCGCTCTGAGACGTTTTTCCAGGAGATTCATCCTAAGATATACACATGAGAGTACATAAGAATTAGGATACAAAGCTACACATAACCCTTTCCAGGTGTACATAAACCCACAGAGCGGTACACACACACACACACACACACACACACACACACATACATACATACATACACACACACACACACACTCGCCTCGCTTGAACTGTTAAGGGAAAAAAAAACAGAAATAAACCACGTGTGAGGATGAAACGGGGGATCCATAATTAAGGTTTTATTTGCCAGGTGTTATATAAGCCCGAGAGGCGACATGTGCGGGCGCGGCCAACTGTGACGGGTCCTTATAACGACCGCCGCCAGCAGCCTAGCTAGGTAAAAGCCTCGCTGTTGAAGGGAAAGATGGTGAAAGCACGGATGCCAGGGACGGAGGTAAGAGGAAACTCTTGCTACGGTTCCTATTTCCAAGTAATCTGAATAACTCCTGGGAAATATAACTTGCATTATCATAACGTATTCAGTATCCTCCTCTCCCACAAAAATATTTGATGTAAAGACCGTATTGATGGGGTGCTGACCTGCACAATATTTAATAGAATCTAATAACTTGTTTTACTTTATACTGAATGTTAACTTCTGTTATGTTACATTCACTGACAGTTGTTTCCTTCATGCATCTATTCAAATCTGTCAAGTACTTTTTTGGTAAAAATAGTTTAGTGTTCATAAACACATAATACATAGTAGATTTACCTTTGTGGTATACTCTAAACAGCTATATGCAACATTGGCTACTGAGTAACTGGTGCATCTTATTTATATTCATATATTCAAGTAGACTTTAAAGTTTAACCAAGTGTCAACTGTCATTCTAAAAAAAAACCCACGGAGGTTAAATATAATCCGACTGATTCTCTGCACGTATGTTCCTGCAAGGAATTATCGGTATCCAGTAATGTGTTTGGTTATCAAATTACTGCCCAAGTCGGACGTATCACAATGAAGCTAATAATATATGACGGATATAACATAGTCGTTAATAATAACTTTCATAATCATGGTCTGGTGAAAATCAGCTTAAACTGATTATTCCAAAGCCATGGTAGAATCTTAACTTACAAGTGACTGTCAGCAAGGAAGTACCAAAGCTTAGCTATGGTCACCAGCTTTCATTTACTGTGTCCTGTATGGATGCCTTTATAAATTATTAATTGTGCACCAATTCTGTAATGAATGCAGAACTATTATCTTCCGATGTAGCTGCAGAATGTATTAGTGTACCAAAACACACTTTTGCTTTCCATCCATAACTTCAGTTTATAATGACTGTGGTAGCTAGACGAGTTTATGTTGCTAGATAAAAATTCTAAGAGTACCCGTGTATATCATTTATCACTCAACCTTATTAATCATTGGTGTTTGAGCAATACATACAGTAATTTCAGTTTGGAAGGGGATGACAGAAAGATGGTGATTACATTCGGAACTGTTTTATTAACAAGATAACAAAATAAATATTGTATTACTTCTGTATGAAAGACAATTATCACAGTGTATATCACAGCGCGGCATGGCGCAGCAGGCGAGCCGCTCATCTCTCGTGTAGAGTGCACACTGGGCGAACAGCAGCTGGCGGGGCACCGGCAGTCAGGTACTGAGGAGCGATGACGCTGGCACACACACCACACTACCAGGGCCGCCACATGGGGCTGCCTGACGGGACGCCTACACGGTCAGGGGCAGTGGCAACCTGCTTGGGCGGGCTGCTGGTGGGCTTCACGCTGACGGCGGTGGGCTGCGGAGACAACACGACGGGTAGGCTCGTCGGGCTGGGTTTCGTCTCCGGGCTGGCTGGCGGGGTGTACACTCTGGGCACTGTCACCGTGATGGGGGCCATGGTGGTGGGCGTGGACGTAGGAGTCACCGCTGGAGTAATTGGGGCGGCAGGTTGTGGCACGGATATCTTGTCCAGCTGGCTGATGCAGTTGCCAAGATGGGACAACAGACGGGTCGAGACGTGGATGTCAACACCCGGCACAGAGGTCACGAATCGGGACACTTCGTTGGCACAGTGTGTAAATCCCGCTCGGAACTTGTCGTGGGCATGGTTGTGGGAAGGCAGGGCGAGGGCGTGGTGCTGCTTCAACTTCCGCAGGTGGCGGACCGTCAGCTCCAACACATCGGCCTTCTCCAGTTTGGTGATGGTCTCGCCCTCGGACTGAAGGGCTCCAACCATCAGGTCTTTCAGTTCGTCGAGGCACTTGTTGATGCGAGCCCTCCGCTTACGCTCTAACATAGGCTTCATCACCTTCCGGTACTGGTAGGTGCGGGACAGCGGCTCCACATCCTCAACGTTCACTTCGTATGTTGACGCCATAATGCTAGTCGGCGTGTGTCTGCACAAATATCCAGTAAGGCACAGATGATGCTCAAAGGAAGCTGAGCGAGTGTATGTTGGGACACCCACAGCTCCCGAGTAATTTATACCCGCAGTGGCTGAGTTGCCATCAGTCGCCAAATACTACCGCAGAGGGACTTCAAAGGGACACTAAGTAATATTCGTCAACCATATCTCTTTATTCTACCACTGGAGCAAAAGTGAAATGTGCTTACAAATATTCGGTGCCATACACACAGAATGGTGAGGAGTAACGTTGGTAAAACAACAAACGATAAATACTACGTGGCGGCAAATGGCAAGAGTGTGTCGGAATGTGGCTGCACCGTGGGAACAGGCGCGTTCCCACAGCCGGGCAGCGCGCACACCTGCACCCTGACTCGTGCCCGCTCTTGCCAGCGCTCGCCACACGCGTTCTCTCTAACCCATTATCGACACCCCGTTTACACACCTGTTGGCGTCGTTTCCACAGATATATATTACTAACATATCTCTCCAGCGATACCTAACGTAAAAAAATTGTAATACTCTCTGCTCCTGCCTGTCATAACCGTTCTTGGATTCCCTGACAGCAGTTGGTGGCAGCTCACTGGTGCCAGACACACTATGAAGCACTCAGTACGTATATTATTATTAAGACTCATTCCCCGTATCTAGTGGGAGACTACTGGGTTTTAGTATCTCTTCAGCTTTCTCTCATTTCTCTCGCTAACAGGTAAAGAAGTTATCAGACGCATCGCGAGGCTACGGGGACACGTAGGGTGTTTATTGGTGAGTGTGGTGCGTGGGGGAGCGTGGGACAGTGGGCGGGCGGTTGGTCGCTGGTCTGTTATGGTGTCACTCTGGATAACTACGACCGCCGCCTCCTTCGGACAGCCAACCAACCTTCCATAATACTTCTTTGCTCTGCTCTCCCTCTTCTCTCTCTCTCTTTTTCTCTTGCATGTAGGGGGAAACCGTTTTAAATTTGAGCTATCTTTCAATGGAGTCACAATAGCGGGCCAGGCGAGGATCTAAAGTGGTTTTTATTAATGAGATAATGGTGTTGGTTGTCCCATATACCTGTGGGTGGCGGGGGGCATGGCACCCGCAGATCAACAGGGCGCTGGGCACAGGCTGGCGGCGGCGGCGGTCCGCCCTCCCTCTCTCCCTCCCTCGCTGTGGCTTCTGCTCTGTACTTGTTTCTTCTTCCTCCTCCTCCTTGCCGTCTTACCTAAGCCTTGTGATGCTTCAATCTTCGTATTTAATCCTGCTCTACGTCAAATAATGATTACGCCAGGCTACAGGGGCGCTGAATATAGTTACGAGGGAGATAAGAATCACGGGAAGGGTTGTGGCTGGCGGTAAACCGACAACTCCCACGTGGACACAGAACTGCCGACTTGTGGGTAGCCCCTCAGGCCAGACCCCCACATCACCACAGAAAAGGTTAACATAAAACCTATGGAGGAGGAGGACCTTGAGTACTCAACTTGTTTTTCAGGTGAAGGTCATGAAAACCATGACTACTGCAGAACGTGAATCATTAATAACACAAACGATAAAACGATGAAATTGAACTTATTCTAAGAAAAAAAGAATATTATCCTGTAAGTAGGCTGGCTTTCCACGCGAGGCGTTCCCACGTTATGGATGGTCACATTCAGTCACCCGGTAACATCGGAGCCACAGGACAACTTGCCTTAAAAGCAACGTGAATTATTAGAGACGAACAACGCAAAGCAAAGTCGATCAAAGAATTGGGATATTGGCTTTTCTCAAAGGATTCCCCAGCATCGTGCATCAGTTTATGGCCTCGCGTGGTGGACTCGAGTGACTGACCTGCCCTTCCGCTCCAGCTTTCGTCTTAAAAAAAACTTTTTAGTAAAACCCTCTATATGTCATACCCCCAGAGGTTATTTAGTCACATTATTCCACAACGTTAGATCATAGGAGGGTGAATGCTTACGACGAAGTGGAGGGGACGGTGCCTCAAGATAAGAGAGAGAGAGAAAGAGAGAGAGAGACAGCGTGCGTGAATGAGAAAAGCGAAGCTGCGGGTCGAGTGACCGAACGACCAACCGACCGCCCGCCTGTCGCCACCGCGCACTTGCCCCGCGCGCGCGCACCTCTCTCCTCCGTCACCGCAATTTACTGCCATATTTACTCCACTCAAACATTTTTTAAGAACTTTGGGGTTGTACCGTATTTTGATATAACTTCCCCCGATAAAAAATAATCTCTCGTTCTAGTTTATGGGTTTTTGTTTACGAGGAGGAGGTGTTTTTTGGGGGGAGCAATGAAAACAGGCGTAGACCGTGAGAGCCAGTCACGGCCGACTGCGGGTCACACGTCATGCACTGATTTCATTAACAGCCGTCCCAGCATGCGCCCGCCGGCCGAGACCCCTCGCACGTGAACATCCGTATATGCTGGCGGTCTGACAACACGTGCACTATGCTCATACCCACGACGGTGGTTGTATGCGCTGCACGTGACCTTATGCTGGTCACGCGCCGAGCACGTGACCTTATGCTTTAATGGCGTGTGGTGCACGTGCATACACTCGTACGCTCTGGCCCCTGTGTCCGTAGTATCGAATTTCTCGTCTTTTGCTCGACAAAACCTTCGCACTCACCATTCTCTTCCAGAGGGAGCCTGGCTCTCGCAGGAGCTGGGTGGGATAGCAAGCCCAACCCCCTTGGCCCAGTGCTTAGGTCCCTCACCACCGACGGGCCGCCCTAGAGCATAGGGCCCGTACCTCCTGAGTTGCAAGGAGGTTTAATCTCAAATAACAACATTCTCTTCCAGAGTTGCCTCAAACGGATACTAACAACAAACAACCTGACCAACAAATACTTTTATTAATGCAATCTGTGACAACTATTTTGCTTATCTATCTAACTTTTCTCCCCCACAGCCCATTCAGACGGATTCTCAACACATTTTCCAGTTTATGACTTTTCTGAGGCGGGTTTCCACGCTACGAACGCGTCTTACGTCTATTCATTTCACACGCAGGGCTGAATCGTCGGGGTGGGACTTGACCTTTTTTTTTTACTGACCATTGCACCTCACTCTCTCTCTATCTTGAAGTTTATAACCGTGTGTGTGTGTGTGTGTGTGTGTGTGCCTTCAGCGACGTCACGAAGGGCGCTCATCACCACTGACGAAGACTGGTGCACAGGCGACTAACCTGACGAGATTCCTTATAAGTTGAGGAGTAAAGCTTCGTTCAGTCCAACGGCCATAGCAAAGCCTCTACACCCACACTACCACATTATCTACGCAAACAAAACACTCACAGGGGCAGTGTGGAGGAGGAAGCGGGAGGAGGAGGGGGCGGCGGAGGTGGAGGGGCGACCATCTAAAGCGACTCTCGGCACCGAAACAGTGATCGTCACCCAGGCCGGAAGCTTCTCCCATCCACGGCCTGCCAATCACGACCGGATATTGACGTATTAATTACCGTGAGTAACCGGATGAGCTGTTGGACGGAGGGGGGTTGGGTGGGGGGTGGCAGTGGGGCAGGGGA
>JAUUDW010000030.1:0-10114 GCA_032361385.1 Panulirus guttatus
ATTCAAAACCTCTGAATCATATGATAGGAAAAAGATGCAGCATACAAGGGGTAGCTGATATACATACAGAATCCACTTGAGCTCTTTTATGAAAAAAGTTCTAGCTGAAATTTATTAGCAGTAGTATCATTTTAAATCCCTGCACCTCTTTACCATAATGGAGCATATGGAATGCATGACAGAACATTTTGAATTTATACTAATAATCTTAAATTCAATATTGTGATGAAAAAAAAAAAAGGAAACCAATACTTACTGTGCAACATAATAAGAGTCACGGGTCAGCACAAGAATGATGTCCATATCAGTCTGATCAGGGTCCCCAGTTCTGAGATGAAGAAGAATGCTTAAACTTAGGAACTGATACCATCAAAAGTAACTCAAGTTCTTCAGCCAAAAATGGTTTAAAAATATTACATATGCAAATCTAACAGTATAATTCTTAATTCAAAAAGCATTTCTTAACTTAAAAGTAGAGCAAGCAAAATTATCAAACTATGTAAAGTCAATTGCACAAAATACATCACCAACCTTAATCCTTTGCATGATTTAATATTCAAATAACAGAATGAAACATAATTCATTTACAAAATATGCATTCTAAATAACTAGGAGAAGAAATTTACTGCAAAGCCTTTAAATTCTCTATCACTGAATCAGTACTTTAAAGAGTAAGCAACTCACGAGGGATCAGCATCAATAAGTCCCCACGCTCCAAGGATGGTTTCTGCATCTGGCACCAAAAGCTTTTTACAGTCATCAATAACATGCTTGACATGCTCAGGTGTCATGGATGATTCCTCCTCATCACCTGCCACTTCCAGGTTTATTAAGTCTTCCGTTACAGGGTTCCCTGTTGAAATACACGATACAATTACGTATGTAATTACCTAATTGTACAGTACAGGGAAGATGTTGTACAATCATGAGGCCCCATCTCTTGAACTTTCTTTATTGTTATGCAACTTTTTAAACTGTTGCATACTTTCAGCATTCATGATTTCATCTCTTTGTTTATCCATTAATCCATTATTCTGATAATGAAAAGTTTTTCTTTATAAATTTTTAAAATAAATTTCTTGTTATGGCTTCTGGTAGCCCTGTCTCAAGAATGCATAATTACATCAAAAGATGTTAAATGTAAATGTGAAATCAAAAGATATACAGTACTTTTAACCACTAAATACTGTATATAATATAATATAATATAATATAATATAAATTCAAATGAAAATAATTTCTTACCAAGCAAGTGATCAATGGTGGCTTGTCGATAAGCATCCTTAAATCTGTTCATGTAATACCTGTAAAAAAGGATATAATCACAAACAAATACTACGGTCAATCATCATGATATACAAAATTATGATTTATAAAAAAAAAGTGCAGTACTCAGATGTATTAACTATGATGCTAGGCTTATGTTATCAAAACTGCAATCAGCAAACAATTATGTGTACAAAAACAGGAAAAGGGTGTTTCAAATGTGGTACTCAATATGAATAACAGGAATGCCGCAGTTACAGTCACTGTGGTTAACTCTCATTACACAGGCAAATGTTATGTGCAATGTACCAAATCATGCAAAGATTAATGCCAAATCTAATGACGCAAATTTTCATTTGATCCTTTTTTCAGTAAATACAGGAAACAGGTCTTCAACACACAAGACACATTCTCAACCGAGCTCAACTAGTAGTTCCAGCATATAAAAAGTAACAGTATTTTACTGCATACCCCATAATACATTCTAGTACAATACAAGAAGGCAATCACGCTATATGACAAAAGGATAAGCTAGTCTACAATTCACAGTAAGATCTTCCATTACATGACATAAACAGTAGTTTCCATAACTTATCTTCAACCACATGTTAGAGATCTTGTGTTAGTCCTTTAACTCACAATTATATATTCATCAATACAAACAACATAATAACAGAAGAAATCAAGGCCAAAATAAGAACAGTGATCTATAACAATGTTCATTTGATGGTGACACTGCTTTAGCTAAGAAGCAATTATCTAAACCTTTAAATAGTATCGAACCTTGTTGCAAACGGATAACAAACCACCTTTTTATTTTTAGTTAGCTTTGCACTACTGAGCTGAATAAGTAGCTTTAGTAAGTTTGAACACTGAAAGCTGGCCTTTGCTGGCCTTTATGGCCACGCTCTGGTACCCTTGGATCATGCCTTAGACCATGTGATACCTTCAATGTAATTTGAGGCTGTTAGGTTACCTAGTTTGTGTAGATGCAGTCTTATTATGTTTCTTGTCTACAGGTATCCACATTTTCCTTAAATCACACAACAAGATTTAGCATAAACACTTACACAGCATAGTGTGATATTATGGAGTGCATATTTCACTGAATTACTGCAAAACAGATATGAATAACTGCAGCATAGGCAGCATGACTGAGACCTTACTTGGCAAACTGACATTTAATCACCTTATGGTTCTTGAAACTGCTTAATAATGGCAGCTCAAACGGGTGTTTGATGAATATTTTTAAGCAGAGGGGAAAGATGCTGAACTGTCATAACAATGGTAAAATATTTTGGCTGCCCACAACATAACTTATGCAATGAAAAAAAAAGAAGTTCAATCTAGTTTAGTCAAGTAGTACAGTAAAAGGGTTGATTTATCTTTCAAAACTTATACACACATTAACCAGCGTAAGTGACAGTACAGACTTACAAGAAGAGTCATACACCTCCAGAACTGAGGCTGTAAGGATTCCTGTTTTCCTTTATCTCAATCCACTTTATGAAACATGCCTATTCTGTCTTAATTCGCCTTCATTCATCATTTCACCTTTATTCTTCAACCATTTTTCTCAAAAAATGAATAACATTCTAGTACTGCTAGTGTTACTACAGAGGATGTAGGTAAAGTTCCTGAACATTATTTTCAAGCATGTACACTAGAAGTCCTACAATATATCAAAATACGTAGTGCCTCAGGTGACTCAGGGGAATATGCATTAGCAGTGCTTAAACAGGAAAAACAAGCAATTCAGCATATCATAAATGATACAAAGAGACAGGTAACAATAAATAAAATGAATGATGTAGATGAATCAATATACACAGCTAGATAATGTCTAATAAATACAGATGTACAGGTGGACAAATAGGCATTTCTGAAAATAATGGAAAGTTCCACCAGGAAGATAAAAGTGGTACAAAATGTCACAAATCTTCCAGACACAGTGCAAAAATGTTGGGATGGGAACACCTACAGGTCTGTGAATAAGGAAAATCTATGCAGAAAATCTATCATCAATTCAGAATAATACAAATCTCTGGGCATAACATTCAGTGAAAATGAAGACAACTTACATGTGCAAGTATATGTATATTTTTCCAAACCCAAGAACAGCTCAAAATCTAAGTTTTGAAGTATGAATAACACTTCCTTTGGATGAAAGATGTCTCGAACCTCTGGGAGTTAGAAACCTCTCAACCCTCAACCTTACTGATGAGGTAAATGCCTATCACCTCTCAATAGCCACCTATTGAGTTAGCCTCAGTTTTTCCTGGGTCCACCTTCTGTCTAATCAACAACCTCTCAGCAATAAAGGCATCATCCCCTGGCTGTTGGTACTGATCTCCTCAATAATTCTCAGAGCTCAGTCACCATCAGTTTAGAGTACGGTTTTTGAAAAAAGAAAGGAAAGGAAAGGAGGGAAACAAAAGCTGGGAGCAATGCTTGCAGAACATCACTCCAGAGAGAAAGAATTTTTCATACCACACATTTGACATTTTTCTCTAGGGTCAGTTTATCTTGTGAGCCACAAGAGCATACCAACAATGAGAGGTAAGTTTCAAAACAGCCTCTCTGTAAGATGGTAATCAAAAACATTACCACAAAAGGATGTGTCGGTCCTGATGTTAGCTACTCCAAGACAGCAGCATATCAACCCTCAATATTTAGAGGATGGTTTCATTAACATGCATGTCAGAGGAAGGAAGGCTATATTCTCTATCTCATGGACTTTGACATACAAGAAGAAAAAAAATCCAAAAAAAGATACTCCTTACTGAAAGAGGTTTAAACTTCCTGGATATCAGAATACACTCCTCTCAGAATATCTAGTAATCTCCAATAAATATTCTATAATTTCACCTGCAAAAAGTTGAAGTTCTTATATCTGAAAATTGTATGTATCTAACTCCTCTCACAGCACCAATGGCTATAAATAACATAGATTTACATAGGCTAATGAAGCATTATAATGCCTGAGAAAAATCCTCAGTCTGAAATATGATTAGAACTAATGATAACCCATATCAGGATGCATAGGGAAAAGAACTGTATCCAAAATATATGGACTGGAGAAACTGATCAAAATGGAAACTAACCCCTGGTGGCACAACTCAAGACTCCGAACTAGTGTTTTCATTCTAAGAAACACAATTCTATTCCCTAGCCCTGTGAATTTTCCCTGTAAGAAACCTACAAAACAAAAGCCTCCAAAGGAAAGTAAACAATAACCCAGAACCACAACCAAAACAAAAGGAAAAGGGGTGGAGAGTACAGACACAAACCTAGACATAAACTGGACAAACAATGCACTAACCACAGGTGATGTACAAAATGTACTCAATGAGTTAAGTGTACAGCTATGTATATAATGACTACCTAAGCAGCACATCATTTGTACACAGTTATGTTACCACACCAAGTGAGTAAATCCAGCTCAATAATGTTCATGAATGCCACAAAATGTTACAAGTTATGTAAGTCAATCACATAAAACCCCACATCCAAGACAAATCAAAAAATGGTTACTTATTCATGATGAGTAGAAGATGCCATCAAACAATGCCCTACCTATAGGTGTCTGATGCATTCTATGATCCAAGACAATAAGAGGCAGATCAGTACAGCTAACAGAAGATCAAATCGTTGCCAAGTGGAGCCTGCTGATTAGTCAGAGGGTGGTCCCAGGTCAAGCTGAGGCCATTAACACAGAACAGGTGGTTTATGAGGGATGATAGGCATTTACCTCACACACACAAAAAAAATGGTTCAGAGATCCATGTTATCTTCATAGCTCATGTGATAAACAGACCCTGGACTTACAGCTAAGTAGGCCATTATCAAAATATGCTAAACACCATAATGCTTTGTCTAATGGTACTACTGATTTAGATTTAGACTACTTAAATTCTCAATAAAAAATAACTGTCAACAAATGGTTGAAGTCTACAGTTTTACAAAATTTTTTTTAAACAGATGTCTCTATTTCCAAAAGCAGCATCAAAGAGCAACTGCTTGGATAATGGTGAGTAATATAAAAGACATGTAAAATATAGCATCCTTGGATATGCATTTTGAGCAATGCTATAGTAGTTTGAAGACGGAGCCTTTCACATTATGAGAAAAGTTTAAAGAGCATTTACAGAATATATGATAAAAGAATATATGACAGATCATTCAAGATTATCTCTCCTCATCAGTATGCATCACAGAAAGTGACTGAAAAGGTAGGCTCTGGGAACAGGCATCCTATGTCGGGAAAAGTTAACTTTAGGTGTTGGTGCATTTTCAGCTGGGGATGGGTGGTGTATCTATAAACAGTTAAAGATATCTTCGTAGAATTTATACATCCTGCAATGCTGAATAGATGACAATAACAAACTAACATACTGGGTTTGGGATAATCAAGATTAAAAGCAATTTGGTTCTTGGGATACAATGCAGATTGCCTTAATGGCAATGGAGTATAAATATCACAAAGGAAAATAAATCTATCTTGAAGAACACAAATATTCATAACCTATTTATGCTCATGGGTAAAGTAAAATAGTTTGTAGGTGGGTAGAGAAAAAGTCTACAACAAATGACTGGAAATATATGATGACAAAAAAAATGAGTAGGTTATTCTTGAACCACTTCAGCTACAGTGAGAGACCTCTCTTAGTTTACTTTTATGAAAAATTTAGCATTTCGAATTTCAGTTCTTGATGTCCTTCAAACTGCAAAGTAACCCTTATTACTAGGTTTCTTCAAAGGCCAGTATGGGTAGCACATCTTAAGTATAGACTTCAAACACCCATAATTCTTACTGAACAATCTTGAAAAACCAGGTCCTTAGCTACACAAGTCTGCAAAATGATTCTGGTTAAACAGTTTTAAAAAACATTTCCTATCTATGGGGTTTGGAAAAACCACAATTCTCTATAAACTTAGTTTGAACAAACACCATTCTAACTGACCATAGCTTTGGGATATATGCTCCAAACAAAATGTTGGGAAACCATATTTCTAGTTTGATACTGAACAAACAATGTTCTAGTTAATGATGTCTTGAAGTTTTATTTGTTGCAAACCACTTTGGAAAATTTTACATTCATAGTTGAAAATCTCTGGGTTCATCTACAAGTTGATCAACTGATCTCTTGAAAAAATAGGTCAAAATCCAGACAGCTGATCACAGATGAAACACCTGGTACAGGATCACTGTAGACAAATTCTACCCATTGAAGTATTCTTAAAACATCTTCTTCCATCTTCCTATTCCATTACATATCTAGTCACAAAGAAGCGAAATAGGGCAGTAAAGAAGATATATATAGAAACTCTTGATAAAAACAGTAATGTATTTCAAATCAAGAAAATGCAAAACTAAAAGGTTAATACAGGAAAAATTTTTAAGTACTTTTCTTTACAGTGATATCATTACCATAAAATTCTACACTGAAATGCCATCAGCATCTAATAATACAGCAGCTACTTGAGTCTTTGCTTGAGATATTAGAAAATTAATCCACAAATTAACATATAACTTCCAAAAAGTATGTAAGAAATTGAATGAGTCAAGTTTGCATGTAATGACCATCATCCTTGACTCGTTAAGTCACATATCAATACTGGACAAAATAACAGAGAAAAATAAACATAATTCAAAATATCTGAAAAAAAGAATGATGTATAGAAAAAAAAATAATTCTGAAGAGATGAAAATCATCAGACATGATTAGTTTGGGACATGATGCAGGCACAACCAGGCAGATAATTATGCTTTTAGGTACCATAATGCACACAACCCTTGCCATAGAGCATCCATCCTAACCTGGACAAAGAATAGAGGGCGCTCACAAGATATTTCTCGTTGCCAGGAGCAATCTCTGCCATGTAACTTGGCGGACCAATTGGCATTAAGGCACTTGCAACATTGAGCAAAGTTTCGACATAGTCAATCTCCTGCCACTGACCATCTGAGAGTTCCAACCCCTGCATAACATCAATGGCTACTTGGCGGTAAGTGTCAAGGAAGTGATTCCTATAGTATCTGTAACAGAAATACATACAGCTGTCAAGCCCAACTCCATCTGCAATTTGGCTCCCAATGGATGGCGCTTCACAAACTTTGATGAAAGGACTTCACATGACTATATTCAACACAAAAATATATACATCATCCTATCAAAGGCAAGTTGGTTTATATTCAGTTTGCAGCTTCCAGCATTTACAACGAAGATGCCATGCATAGTGTACTATATGTATTCTAGAGAAGAAGACTTGACACAAATTCACCAAACATTCCTCAATTATTTTTCTATTTTGGTATAATCACCACAAAAGCACAGCATCTATATATTTATCACACTTTGAATAGTTACATAAACTTTGGGAATCTTTAAAGATGATGCATATATCAAGTTTACAGAGATTAACAAAATTTTCAGCAACAGAGTACAAAACACAAATAAAAAATATTACTTAAACTACACTGTTCAATAAAATTAAGAAAACAGAACTATTCAATTATACTAAAAATCTAATAATAACCATAAAGTACAGCTTCTGTGTACACTAGCCAAATTCAAAGTGAAAGAAGGGTATATACGAAACTTACACTAAACATCCGTTTATCAACAACCCAATGGAATTAACTCTGAGTTGTCTACCATGATCAGTACTTCGAAAAAACTTGTGAGATAACTGTAATGGGCCATAACGCTAGTTACTACACTGGAGAATCAAGAATGCATGGCTCAAAGAGAAGGCAAACCAATGCTGTCCACACTCATGATCATGTAATTCATGAATCTTATTCCATTCATCCACCACTCTTATGCTAGGAGAGTGCTTCTTTACACCCTTTCTAAGACATTAATTCTTAATTTCATGTTATGGCCTCTGGGTTGTCTGTCCTTGAATCTTTTGAAGAAATCTTCCCTGTAGACATAATCACAATGCTTTATAAACTTAAAGCTTGTACGTGTATTCTAAACAAGGAAGAACTTCTACATTCAAGGGATCTCATCTCTTAAAATTAATGTGTATCATAATCTTTTAAAACTGCACAGACTGTACAGACTACATTTACACTTTTTGCTCTAAGATAGTTCCATATATCCATAATTCCTTTCCTATAAATGTTTTGATGTCCTGCTCTATACTTACCTTAACAAATACATTCAGAAATTTGAACATTTTCATCATATCTTCCATTTGCCATTTCTTTTTCAATGATAATACTTCTAAGATTGCAAGCCTCTCCCTGTAGCTTACTCCCCTTCACTTAAGTGCAGCCTTTATGCCCATCTCAGGACCTTTTCTCCCATATCAGTGTGTCCCCTCAAGTGGGATGACCAAACTTTTGCTATTTAACTCTAGCTTGTGTTTAATATGTGCTGTATATATTTCAATCTTAACATCTCCTCCTCTAAGTATCTGAAGGCAATTTTGATGCTAACTTATAATTACTCTGCTTCCCTAAAACCTTTTCTGATGAGAAGTTCTCAGGAAAGGCTTGGTGCAACGACCCTCCACTTTGTTTCCTGCAAGATGTTAGTGTATAACTGGGTCTCCTTTCACTACATTCCATCCTCATCACCTCGTCAGTTGGGTTGCATTTCGTAAGGCATGTACTTAAAAAGTGCTTGCGCCTGTTTAGGTCACTTTGGAAGTTCTCAGAATCCTGGAGACTCCAGCTTTCTCTCATAATATTAGCATGATTTGTGGATGTAAGTACATATTTGTATTGTATGGCGATGGAATTTTACACTTATGGAGCTTTATCTCTTAAACCATCTCTACAATCATACAACTTTTTAAAATTTTGTATGCTAACTGCATTTATAATTTTCCCATTCAGTCTACTTGATTCATCCACCACCCTTATACACATAAAACTACTTCTTTGTGTCTCTTCTATCAAGTTTCTAGCTTAATTTCACTCTATGGTCTCTGGTTGTTCTAACATTGCAATTTTCAAAGAACTGTTCACTTTTGACATAATCAAACTAGTTTAAAACTTTTACACTTACAGTCAGGTCACATCTTACTCTTCTTTCCTTCACTGTGTTCGAATATGAGGCCTCTCATCTCTCCTCTCATCTCTCTGGTACCATTTTTGATGTCCTCCTTGGACCTTTTCTATTACTTTTTTTGTGGTCAAATGCTGTGAACAAATTTGCAAAGCATATTCTAGTTGTGGTTTAATGTTGGATGTTAAGAGCTTGCTGAATATTTACTTACCCACATCCTTGAATGCTACTCTAATATCTGCCAGATGACAGCTTGTCTTCTTTGCTATTCCTCTAATGAGGGACTCTGGCAACAGGTGGGGTACAATGTTTAGTCTCAAGTCCTTCTCACATACAGACCGTGCAACTTATTTTCTGCTAGATAACATACATAATGAGGCCTTGTTTCACTGTATCCCATTTTCATTACCTTGCATCTACTAAGATTGAATTTTATCAAACATGTATCAAACCAACTCTGGAGTCTGTCTATGCTCCTTGCAAAAGGATACACTTTGGCATCATTTGTGAACAAATCTAGCAATCCAATCCTTCCTGAAAGTCAGTTACATATATCAAGAGGAGTAATGGTCCCAGAACATTACCCCATGGTGCACCAATGATGACCTCAACCCATTACGAGAAGAATCCCAATGTGTGTAATGACCTATTTGTAATTACTTATTTACACTGTATGGGACTGGAGTTTTACACTTATGGAGCCCCATGTGTTTGTGTGTGTGTGTGTGTGTGAGTGTGTGTAATTACTATCAGTGTTTTATGGGGAGAGAATTTTACGCTCGCGCTGACCCATCTTCTTTAACCTTGCATATGTGTATTATGTC
>JAUUDW010000030.1:10214-30066 GCA_032361385.1 Panulirus guttatus
TACATATATACCCACATACACATACACATGCATATACACATATACACATGTACATATTCACACTTGTTTGCCCCCATGCATTCCTGACGCCACCCCACCCCACAGGAAACAGCATTGCCACCCCTCGCACCAGCGAGGCAGCGCCAGGAGACACACAAAATGGCCACATTCGCTCACATTCAGTCTCTAGCTGTCATGTGTAATGTCCTTGATCATGGCTTCAGTTGCCATTGCTGTCTCAGCTAACATAAAAAAAGTAATTTCTACGATATTAGAGCTTCATCGCCTCTGTGTATTAGCATATACTTGTTTTCTCATTTGCTAACTCTATGCCTGACACATCTATGCCCTTGCCTATTAAAGCTCCTTCTCTAACATACATATTTCCCTATTTCTACTGTATTCTCTATCAATTCTTTCATCAATGAATGTGTTATGAAGTCATAGAGTAGGTTAGCTCCCTACGTCACCTGTGGTCACAATGATGAAGCAGACCATCTATTAACCTTTACAGCATAAAAGTGGCAAAGTCACTAGAGTCAGCTTTAAGCCTCAAAGTTAAGTACTGAAGTGTACTCCTCTCACCCTTCATGATGTTTGTCTAAGAGTGAACTGTCTCTATTATGCTGCCTGAATCCTAAATAAGCAGTTCTTTCTTTGTACAACAAAATATCTGGGTCTGAATTTAATTCTTATCAGCCAGTTCCACATATTCAGACTTGCCAATTGCATCATGTAGTTTATTATCTTGTATATGTAAACACTCCTTATCTAAACTGCAGGACACAAGACAGATAAGATATCACAGAGTAAAGATTTTCCTGAAAACTGGGAGTATAAAGACTCAATGATGGTTCAAACCCAGCAACAATACTATAAATTAAACCAATGCATAAGTTATCCATGATATACATGGCAAAACCAGTTTAACTTGTAACCTAACACTGCCATAAACTAAACTGGGCTTATGATAACCATGATCATCATCTTGAACAATGGCACCTATGTTTACAGGACATTAAACTTCAGACATTGCCAACACACAATCTTTTTATATTCTTACCTTGAATAGAACAAGAATTTTCCTCAGAATTAAAACTTCATTTCACTATTCATGCTATATACTCTAAGTGAAAATAAAAGAATAACTGATTAAAACATAAAGAACGATTATGTCAACACTCGTGCTTATAAATGATAAAAATTAATGTCTCTGACAGACACGAAAAATGAAAAGTATGTAGAGCATCAAGGTGAGAATCTTAACAAGTATCTGCCAAACATACTTTTTACAGGTGACCTGAGGTGCAAAAGAGGAATGGATGCAGTCTTGGGGTACATCTACTTACTACAGGTATCAAAACATAAAAAAAGACTAATAACAGCACCAAAGTAATGAATGAAAAGATTTTTAGAGGTAAGGGGTGTGACAACTGCCTAGAATCTCCCCAGTGTGGTTGAGGGGTTAAACCCTGACTTGAAGCTGAGAGTTTTTTCACAACAGGAGAAACAATCTAAGCCATTTCTACTTTGAGTTCCCATTCTGGTTAAATCTGAAATTCCTGGAAGTACTTTAGAATCTTAGTAAAGCACATTTTTAGCAATGATTTGTCTTTGAAGTATCAATGTGCACTTCTAAATACTTTTCTGTTTTCCTTTCATTTCAAAGTATGTATTAAGAATCAACTGTGCAGAAATATTCCTCTAATTACGAATACGAAAAAGATGTACATGAAAAAAAAGGCTTAATATGGCTCAGAAAAACCTATACATCAGATACAAGCATACGCAACAGATTGTTTTATGATAAATGTAATTAGCGCCATTATCCACCACTGTTGACTTAATGAGCAGCTTGTCCTGTAAAGTAATTCATGCTTTGTTCTTTAACATAATAAAGACATGTACAATCAGGTTTATCAAGTTAATCTTTTACATTACAGTAATGTCTTTGTAATAATAAAAAGACACTCATTAACCATAAAGCTCTGGATCCAACTATGATTTAAATGGCTTATCTAAGACATTCTGATATAAGGGAGCTGTACGCACCTGATTCACCCAACAAAAACTGGGAATGAAGTAATATTTACAGACAGATAGAGAGATAGACCAGAACAGATCAAAGTCTACAATTCTGCAATATTGTGATTTAACTATAGATACTCATTCAGATAATTCAGGGATTGATGCAAACAAGCGAAGTCCTACCCCCTTTCCTTCCCAGTAATCCTTAATCCACCCTCACCTCAACTAACAACTTATGCTGTGTGTTATGTGCTAGCCATGATCACGGAAAAATCTCATTATATGTATTCATAGGTAGGTACCTAATCCAACGCCACCTCAGGCCCTCATCATCACATTTATATGGGTCTGGCAATATTATTCCCCTGTAACTGCAAAAGGGGTAGAAGCCAGTCTGCTACTTGTACGATTTCTACAACCCAATTCGGTTATCTTTGTGAATATTTAAATAATTACTAGTTTGAGAGTTAGGTAACAATGTACTGAAGAGAGCTATGTACACAAAATTTAATATAAAATACACTTCATTGCAATGTTCACAGAGTATATGTTGAACGTTTTGCTGCAGGCATTAACTAACCCAGGCATTATGAGCGTTTCTTCATTCAAAAGCTGTTCAATCAGAGTCTACCCCCATTTTCTCCATTATCTTTAAGGAAGATGTAAATAACTGTTAGTTTAGGAGTTAGCTTACAACCTAATGAGCAAAAATGTGTAGAAAAATATATACATATGAAAAACAATTTACCATTCACCAAGTGTAAGCAGAACATTCTGTTTGCTAGAGGTAGTACTCCAGTGCTCAGTTGCAGTGCAATCCTTACCACCTATTTTCTCCATTATTTTTTCTTGAATTTCTACATAATAAAATTAGTTCATGAGTAATGTACCAGTAAAAATACTACAGAAAGATATCTAATTCTGTATCATGCAACTTGCTAATAATTGCCAATTTTTTGCAAAAACCGAATGTGCAACCATCCAGTCTCAGCGAACAGTTCTGATTTGGTTTGGCTTATCATGTGTTCAACATCGTTAGAAAAAAAAAAACGAGAATGCAGTATATTGTTCTTAAGCTGCTTTGTGTTATATTTCATACTTAAGAGTTAAGACAATAAAATTAAGACAAAAACTATCTGACTGAGGTACATAAACCCTCTTACATTTTGGGTTTCAATTTTTTAATTTATGATGCCTCAACTTGTGACAGTTTCCAGGAAGACAACTGCATTACAAATCAGAGGACGGCGGTATCAGGTTTCATACATGGACTAACAGCAATCTTATGAAAAATATCACGTGTTACTAAATTAACAGTGGAGAGCTCTGATGCTGTGGTGGTGTGAGTTAGGGGGGAACGTGGTGTTAAGGAGGAAGGAAGATGTGGTGGTATGGGTGGTGTAGGAAAGAAGCAATGGTGGTGTGAATATAGGAGGAGAAGAGTGGTAGTGGCATGCGTGGGGTAAGATGGGCGCAGTGGAGGAGTGGGTAGGGGAGGAAGGAAGCAGGTGGTGTGGTTGTGGGAGAACATGAGGACAGATAACTGAACACCTGATGGTCCATGATGATGTTATCTGCTGTGGGGATAGTAACAGTGTCCTGAGGTTATAATCTTATTTGTGGTACAAACAGGATAGTAAAGCAGAAGGAAGAGGAAGGGAATGGTGGTGGTGTGGGAGGAAGGGCGCAGTGTTGGTGTGGGTGGGGCACAAAGAGAGCATTTGGGATGTGGGTGGGAGAGGAAGCTGTGTTGCCAAGCCACCAAGACTAAGGCTTATGATGCCATTCATCTGTTAAAACCCTCTAATATCAGTTGATCATTAAGTCCTTTATTCAAATTGCTATAACATTACCAGTGAAAATGTCTGATTCATTTCAAAGTGAAGTGAGTCACAACAATGTTGTTTTGAAAATTTGAGAAAGGAAAAATGCAAAATTAAAATTCAGGCACAGGAACTTGTTTGGGCAGTGTGCATGATGCTGCCCTATGCCACAGCATACTTAAGCACCCAATCAAGCATCACTGATTAAAACAATGCCATACTAGATACTACTTCCATGTGTTGAGCACATTTATAGTGAATTTTCATCTGTACAGCTTCAGCAAAACCCTGGATACACAAGTAGAAAGTGTTCAGCTTGCGATACTGTTACTTCTTTGTCAAAGAATTCAGAGAAGAAATAGGGTGGGCTTTGAGGTATCAAAGCAGTTTCAACTGCAACCTAAATCTGTAATAGCAGAAAGTGGCTAATCTCCCCAGCAAGTCTCAATCTTGGTTGATGTTGGTCTACAATGGAAATAAGTGTAGTCCCACAAAGCTGCAATAAGATCAGCTGACTCTTCTGCTAGTACCATTATAAGAATCTATGGACTCTGATTGGCGAGTCCACAACTACTGAGATTACTCACTTTACACTTGATATGCATTTCAAATACCCAAATTTACACCGTAAATGCATAATTCAAAAATGTTTTGCCCAATAGCAAAATGACATAAATCAAGGATGAATTCCAGGGTGGAAATACTAAAGATGGTACTAATTAACCTATAAAAAACATAAATGTAAAAAAACAATTAATAGTTCCATGTATAACTAATATGGTTTCTCTGCCTGTTGAAGGACTCTATCAAGTTTTGAAGGTCGAGTTTAACATTTTCATACTTGAAAGTGTCAACGTTAACAGCAACATAGAAACTAAGATATGCAAATAAAAGCATCCCTACACATCAGTGGTTTCATGTTGAATAAGCATAAACAGAATGAATGTAACTCAAACAATAGCTGTAATATAGTCTCCCAGTCATTTGGTAAGCAAATAAAAAAGCCTGATTGGGGATATCTGTGATCAAATCATAATTCTGTCCTTTTGTGCAGAAACAGCCTGAATAACAAAACACTGCTAATCCTGATTAATGCAGCTGGACCCCCAATGAAGCTACATTATCTGGCTGAAAATGTACAAGTTTTTCACCCACACCATGATGCCATTTTTGCAACTGATGAACTGAAAAGTTATTGCCATACTCAAGGATTATGACTTACATTGGACCATGGACCAGTTGATCAGTAAAACAGACAGTGAAAGCAAGGGAGATCTGGCATGGGTAAAATATCAAGAAGGATACCAGCACTATCAGTGACTCATGGCATGAAGTAATGCCAGCAAATATGAACCATGATGGAACCAAATCTGGCCTATGCATGTCAGTTAGTTCAAAGATTTTATAATGAAAGTGCAAGTAATTCAGCATGAAACTGCTGGGCTTGCCAAATAAGCTGGATCCAAAGAACCTGATTAGGGTATCTAAGATGAGTTGCTTGAGTGCCATGGAGAGGACTTATCTTTGAAGACTTACTTTACATGGAACAACAGCAAGCAGATGAAGAAAACATTTCTGTTGTAACATCCCTAAGCAATCAATAACGAAAAAACTGTCATAGGTGTTCACCATCTTTGAAGCAGGTACAGATACTCTGATGGATGGCTCCAACATGGGGAAAAACTTTACATTTAAAAGAGTTTTGTTTTGATAATCTTATTCACTGAAATGAAGAGCTGTTCAAGCACAAAAAGAAGAAGGCTATTCAGATGGCTTGGCATACGCATACACTTTCCAAATGGGTAGAAAAGAGCACTCTACAAAAGACCCCAAAAGGAATCTAAAAACAAAACAGAAAAACAAAGAAAAAACTCTAAAACAAGCCATACAAGGAGCCCAAGGATGAGCCATGAAAATAATCCCCAGAAGGACCCAGCAGACTCTAGACCTCTTAAATTAGGCTTCAATTTCTTCCTTGGATGAAAAGGCACCCAGTTCTGTCTCTTTCTATAAGTAGTTGCTTAATGACACTTCAGCCCACATCAGCCCTCTACATGCAATCTTGCCATCATCTCTAGTGAGTATTCTGTATAAACTTATATTATTCATTTGATCAAAAATGACCCCAAAAAAAACATATCCTAAATCTTCATCGTTCAATCAGAACTAAAATAGATTTCAGTACGATTTGCCTCATGTCAAGTTCAAGGAAGAAAATTCCAAGAAAGTGCTGCAGCATTATTATACAAATATATCAGTATTATTGTCATTTCTCATCCAGAGTGGAGCCGGCTCTCTTAGGAGCTAGGTGGGATAACACGCCCAACCCCCTCGGCTCAGTGCTGAGGTCCCTCACCACTGAACGGGCCGCCTAAAGGCAAAGGCCCGTGTCGTACTGCGTTACGACAAATCTTAACAACAACAACAACTTCTCACCTATCATATCTTCATATTTCCTGCCAATGTATGAATAGGCCCATACTATCTAGAGGCCCATAAATTAATATTAAGCTGCCATATGTCATTTGCAACTCCAATCAGCTCATACAAAATCATGAAATCTCTCAGTCACCCATATATAACCATGGCAGGAAGGAGTCACATGCTCCTATGAAGTGGAGGATACATGGGTCGCTGGGTACACACTAGGTTTAAAAATGGCAGCAGCTTGCCAAGATTTAAATGCCTAGCATCATGCCAAGATTAAAATGTCTATGATGCACTGAGTTTATATGACTGTGGCTGTATAAATGGCTCACTTATACTTAATGTTTTTCAACAATTCAAATTTTGCTGATTTTGCCCCTCCTGGTAAGACAACTTTTTAACTTTGCCAGCACCAAGAGGGGTTAACAGGCAGGCTTTCTACATCCTATAAAACTCTGATTATTTTTCCTCTTCCCCCTCTGCTTTATAATCTTTTCCAGGCTTTTTGATATTTCATTCAAGGCCTGGCCTTGATGAGGACACCTGCCAATGACTTGAGCCTACCCCATAAAAACGTAATTCATCAATGGACTTAAAAAAATAAAAGTTAAAAGAATAATTCCAAGAACTTTTAACCAAGCACACCTTACAGTTCTTCACTCCCTGTACACCACATTGCTCTATATGGCTCTATTTCATGCGTCCATCATACCTTCCTACATTTTCATACCGTCACTCATAGCATCTTTCACTCCATCCTTCCACCTCCCATTTGGTCTCTACCTTCTTATCCTCTCCATATCTAACACAAATATCGTCTTAGTTCATTCTCTCTATATGCCCAAACCATTTTAAAACAACTCTTCAGTTTTCTTAAATACACTTTTCTTACTACTATATCTCTCACTAAGTTATTATTTCTTACACAATCCACTCTCTTAACACCACATGTTGTCTGCAAGCATTCCACATCCAAGACATCCACCCTCTTCTCTACCTTTTTATCTATGGCCCACCCCTTGCATCCATACAACCCTATCAGGATTAATATACCATCAAACATACTCATCTTTGCTCTCAAAAACAGTGACCTTCCTTTCCACCTGCTAATCAATGCACCCAGGACTTTAGCCTCCCTTTCCCAACCCATAGCTTTCTTCAGCCTCCATGGTTCCATCCACTACAATGTCCACTCCCATGTATTTAAAATACTCTACATACTCCAGGTTCTCCCCATTCAAGCTCACATTCACACAAACATGTCTACCTCTTCTACTGACTTCATAACCTTACTTTTATCTATATCAACACACTCTCCAAACTCAGAATCAACACACTCTCCAAACTCAGAAACCAGCTTCTGCAGTTTCTTACTTGAGTCTGTGACTAGAGGTGTACCATCACGAAGCAACTGACTTACCTCCCTAGCCCCTCTACCCCAAGGGATTGCATACTTGCACCTCTCTCTAAAACTCTCACATTTACCTCCCTCACAACCCCATCCATGAACATGTTAAACAGCCATGGTGACATAACACACCCTTGTCATAGATCCAGATTCACCTGGAGCCACTTACCCTCCTCTCTCTTCCTATTTACACACATACCTTATTCTCTTGATGGGGTCTCCCTGCTACTTCTAGTAGATTTCCTACCACAACATCTTCCACACAGCATCTCTATCAACCTTGTCATACAATTTCCCCAGATCCAAAAATGCTATATATGTACCTCCTTTCTCTTGGCAAATGATCTCTTAGCATTTCTCACACAAAGGTTTCAATGTAAACACTTGTTTCACACATCCTTTACCAATTCTGAACTGACACTGTTCCTCCTAAATCTGAAGCTCTGTTCATGCTATTGCCCTCATGCTCGCCACTCCTAGACAACACACCAGGTATACTCAACAATCTTATATCTCTGTCCTTTGAACATTCACTTTTGTTACCCTTGTCTTTATACAGTGGTACTGTACATGCATTCCACCAAACCTTTGACATCTCATCTTAAGCAATACATGCACTGAAAATCCTTATTAACCAGTCAACAACACTCAACCATTTTCTGGCAAAATTCAACTGCAATCCCATCCACTCCAGCTGTTTGGCCACACATCATCCTATGCAAGGCTTTTACTAACTCTTCTCTTTTCAAGAATCTCTGTACACATTCAATAGTTCTTTAAAATACTAACTGCATCTGCTCTTTACCTCTCCTATGCCACTTACCACTTTCCCATCCACTCCCATTTGTTCACTTGTTTTCCTTACATCATTCACCTCCTTTTAAACTATCTTCCTATTTTCGTTTCTCTCAACCCAATATTCATTTATCTACTTATTCAGCCCTTGCAAACTCCTTTTGACCTAATTCCTTTTGCACACCGTACAGTCTCTTGCACTCCTTGCTCCCAGGTAATGCACTTTTGCCTTCCTTTTCTCTTTCACTAGCAACTGAACTTCCCCATTCCACCATTCACTAGCCTTTCGCATAAGCCCCACAACCCACATTCCAAATGCCAATCACTTCTTTCACTGCTTCCCTAAATACTCCTCATTCTTTGCCCACTCCTTATATTTCACTTACTCTCCTCTTTTGTCATTCTGCACCGAATCCCTCTTGGAATGTCTTCACATAAGCCTCTTTACCAAGCTCAATCACTTTCACCTCCCTCTTTCCATCCACAGCAATTCCTCTCATCCTAAACCTTCTAAAATCTTTTACCCACACCTCTACTAAAATGAAAGCAGACATCCCACCAGCTGCCCTTTGGTACATTTACATCCAAAATTCTCTTTAGCAAGCCATGCCTATCAATTAGCGCATAATCCAACAATGCCTCCTCACTATCAACCCCTCTCACCCTTCAATACTTATTTATGTCCCTCGTTTTACACCAGGTATTCCAAATCATCAGTCCTTTTTCAGCACAACTCCATAAGTTGTTCACATTTTTTGTTCACAATAGGTACCCTTCGCCCCATATTATATCCTAAACTCCTACATCATCCTACTGTTTGATTCTATCAAAACTGATGATGCACCACTCAGCTCCCCCCAAACACTCATTTTCTTCCTCACTCCTCTCACCACCAGGTGCACAAGCATCAAAAATCACACACCTCTTGTAATCTATATCATTTTCACCCACATCAGCATAGGGCTCACTTCCTTACACTCTTTCACACATTACCACAATTCCTCCTCCTGTAAAAATGACACCCCTTCTGCTCCCTTGCCCTCACACCAACCCACACTTTACTCCTAGGACATTCTTAAACCAATCTTCCCACTTTCCCTCGAGCTTCGGTTCACTCAGAGCCAGACCACCCAGGTTCCTCTCCCCAAATATATTACCCATCTCTCCCTTCTTATTCTGGTTACATCATCAGCCTAGCCTTTGAGGAGGATGAACACCCTATGCATGGCTCCTTCCTGTATTCCATCTTTTAGAAACTGAAGTACAGGGTCTCCTTCCTGTATTCCATTTTTTAGAAATTGAAGTACAAGACGGGGAGGTTCAACCCTTAAGTGTGTTACCGTGACGCAACCTTCAAGAGAGTTACTGTGAAGCTACCTTTACAAGAGTGTTACTACGAGACATATCTAAGTGTTACAGATGACGTCATCTTTAAGACACAGTATGAATGTTTTTCAGATTAATGTTATTCCCTTTAATTTGCATTTTGTGTTAACCATAGAGTATACAGTTTCATTTTTTAAATCATATGGCAACAGGAACATAAATGAAATAAAAATCAATTGCCCAACTCTGACAGGCATCAGTACCAGCTCATGGTGCATAAAAAAAAATAATATATAAAGCCTGAATAGCCTGAATATAGAAATCACATCACACTAGCTAACACAACAGACCATAGTTACTATGGTATAAATCTTTACCTTTAACTACCCAGATGCTTAAAATGTTACAGTGTTGCCTTGAGAGAATATGTGCTACATATCATTTCAATGCACTAGGCACAACAACAACATAGAGAGAATTTTTCTGCAGATTTATGTGCACAAATTGGTAAACAAATTAAAGTGATTACATAACAGCAATACATGCATGTTGAACACAACAAAATAGATTTTTCAAAAGCACATTTTTTCCAAAACTGAATGGTTTAAAAGTAACAGGAAAAAAAAAGCTGTAAAGTTGGTCAAAATTGTATCACAACAGCACCTTAAAAATACGAATACTGTAATTTCATTGATTATGACTTTCAATATCATCACTACACCAACCAAAATAATGTGGAATTCATATCATGATCAGGTTGGACATCATGAAACACATTTATAAAAACATGTACAGAAAAGCATTAAATTGTTGCCATAAACATAAAAATTCATTAGTCTACTGGGTCCGCTATGACATTGCACATATATTTCACTAACTCTACTACAATTCCCTTGAAGTTTGATAGCATTTGGAGTTTAGGGATACCAATTTTTTTTTAGAAAGACTAAATTATTCAAAATCCAATATAGAGAAAATATAACATTAGAGGATAGTTACACACTGAAAAAATATAACCAATCCCTCATGTAACTCCAATTCTAGATGCATTCAAACTCTAGATATAATGCAACAAGAAATCCCTGAAATAAAAGATGTATTTCTTCATCTTTAAAGCCGCTCGGATAGTTTCATTAAAATATGCTGGCCAATTTAGGCATTACAACAATTGATATTCTTAATTAAAGAATAAACTTTTCTTCAGTTATATTTACAATATATGAGCTAATCATAAAAGGACACAAATATACACAATCTACATTGTCACATAGTACTGCATTAAAATAGCATTCCCAGACTTTGTTTGCAATTGGTAACACTACAAGTCAAAGGTCCTAATTAACAAAGCCACAATCATAATCAGCATAGTATAGTACTGTCAAGGGGTTTCTCTAAATGATAAAATCCAAGAGGGAAGCAGTATGGTCAGTACAATATACTTGTATTACTGTAAGAGTCGAAGTCGACTAGCGAAAAATATGATTATATTACCACTTTATTGTTTTTTTTGTATATTGTAGGCATTCTCATGATTTTCTTCTGCAATCTCCTTCCCAATGGTGCAACACCATACTTCCTGCTACAAACCCACCGTAACCTAGATCTGCCAATATTAACGTGAATTTCATTAATCAATTGGATATCCGAAAGTCTCAAGTGTATTTCATTGTCTAGTGGCAACACCGATATCAAGGACTTTCCCACCCTGAAAAGAGCCCATCTTACGCTACTCCTCTATGGAGTACAGCCTAGAAGCTGCAGGAGCCCCATAAACAGGGTTAACATTTACGAGCAGCCTACGCCAGGAGGTATGAGAAGGTACTGGGCTGGCCTCACATTTTCTTCAATGAGAGGTAGCTCGACAGCAAGACCCAGGATGAGATAGCCTTCCAAAGCCTGGTATTGTAAACTAAATCTAAGCTGACACCCACGAGACCTCTTCATGCCCACACATCATGAGAGAAGCCTACGCAATTGACAGGCCAGGGGCAGTGTCACCTTGACAACTGTTTGGTTAAGGATAGTGAGGCCTCCACAACCGAATGGCCAAGGGTAGTGGCAACTTCACAACTGATTGGCTAAGGGTGGTGGCCCTTCTGCAACTAACTAGCCAAGGGTTATGGCCTTTTCACAACTGACTAACCAAGGGTACAGGCATCTTCACAACTGATTAGCCAAGGATTGTGACTCTTCCACAACTGACCAACCAAGGGTGGTGGATCCTCACCACTGACTGGCCAAGGATGGTGACTCCTTCACAACTGACTGGCCAAGGGTGGTGGAACTTTGTAACTGGCTAGCCAAGAGTAGTGTGGTCTCCAGACCTTAAGGGTGGTGAGTTCCACACATGACACTCACCTGGGCAAGGCCATACAGGTGTGGCGAGTCAGCTGCCAGGTGATGGGGTGATGATTGAGGTGGTGGTGGATGGCAGGTGTGGCGGGCGGAGTGGGACGCCGCCCGTGGCCGGGTGAGCAACAAAGGGCGGGCGGGCGGGCTGGTGAGTGTGGTGGGTGGGAGAGCGGGTGGCGGGGGCGGCCAAGGGGCGGGCGGGCCGTGCGCGGAATGCGGGCGCCACGCACCAACCCACACCCGCCCCTGACTTTCTCCACACCTAACTCTGAGCCGCCCCTAAATCCACAACCAGCGCTGGCCATTGAGAGGCTCCAGCCACACTCATGAGAAAAATGTACTTACTGTGTCTAAGATCCGAGTTGACGTTCCGCAGATTTTATGAAAAACATTTGGAGCGGTTTATCCCGTGCTCATAACAGTCCCCTCAACCTCACTCTATCAGTAATTCAAAAATGTTCCTAAGCGGACTTGAAGACCAAAATTTATAGGATCATAAACCTCACTGATGCCAGCGGAATCGCCTCTGTCGAATATTGCGATTCTTTTATTTCTCGACTAAGCGCGTCGCGAATATTTCTCTTTTCCTTATAGCCACAAAAACCACAACAAAAGTTGTGGTAAAGAGAATCCATAAACAAAAATGTGAATTATACGTTGTTTACCACTTTCCATTTTCTCGTCAATGAACGGTAGGTGAATGAGGAGACCCGTGTGCTTGCTCGTGAGTACCAAACTTGGAGGAGAGTGAGGCGGGTGGGCCATAAAGGTGTGTATCTTCCTGCCCGGGGTCTGGTTGCATCTGCTCCACCTTGGAAATGCTACCAAAACAATCCACATTCTTTCACTCCCTCCACCTTCCACATGACAACAGGATGTGTTATATACCTCAGAGAAGAGGCTCTACCTGTGAGAGACTCATTCGCTGTAGAATTATTGTCATATGGTGCCAGTTTTTCACCTTATGTATGTTTTACGTGTGGGGGTAGAGAAGGTTGAATCCAACTCGGGGCTGACGGTGTGGTGGTGTGTTGTGATGGGTCGTAGTTAAGATTAGTGTTGCTGTAATATTACTAGAACTAAAGTTCAGAGTTTTCCATTGATTTTACGTGCTGCTTATACAAATATCTGTTTAGTTTGCTCACATCCTTGTATAAGCAAGTGAGCGTGGCAGTGACAGTCTTGGATAAGTTGGGAAAGATGCATGAGAAGTTTAAACTGCAAAATTTGAACAGGATAAGCTTCTTATTGTTTAGGTTAGAAATTTTAAGATTGGTAGAATTTGTATTTAGACTTAAAATTCAGAACTAACCTTGGCACAGTTTTCTTTTCTTTTGTTGTGATATTGTGATGTGTTGAGAATAAGATAAGACTAGCAGAATGTGATTTGGATAGTTTTTTATATGATAATTGAGAAATTGATAGTGAGGAGGGATATGAAGATCATGGAAAATGTGGGTTTGATTAATGTGAAAATAGGTGGTAAATATATAGGAATCAGCAGACCCAGTGAATTCCTTCCTTAACTACGTCAAACAACCTACATTTACCGTATTTTTGATGTTATTGGAATAGTGTTATTCTTATGGCATGTTTACATGCAGTTTGTGAACATTACAAAAGGAGTACTAAAGAATTCAACCAACAGTAGACCACTGGGTCCAAACAAAGCTCTTTGTAATTGTGGAAGCAATCAGTAACTTGAGAATTAATGTGGAATGATTAGAAAAACATACATCCTTCAAAGAGAAAAGCCTTTCAACTTTTCATGAATCTATGAAATGCATATAATGTCATTTGTGGATTTGAAGTGAAATATTTATCAAGTCAGTTCTTAAACGTATCTATGATAATATTTTAAACTATTCTAATTGGTAAGTCATTTCATATGTTGACATTGCTGTCAAAATGAACACTTATTGTGTGCATTCATTTAGGCAGATGGAAGCAGTCACACAAACATTAACAATGCACATATTTAAACATGTGATATCATGCAGGAGGCAGAAAGTAATGCCCATTTAATTTGACTGTGATATTGAAATAATGAAGTAAATTTTGGCCTTTAATAATAGTAACATAAGATTTTTGTAGGCTTTATTGATTTCTATAAGTGTTTCAGCAACTTTTACATCAATTAAATGCACTTCCCCCCTTCCCCAGATCATCATAGCCCTCCCTACTGTTGACTCGTTTATCATCACAGTAAGAAAAGATGATTCAAATCACATTCCACCAGTTGCATCATATTCTTCATACGGCACATCGTCATTATAAAGCAAAAAGAACTGTATTCTACAGCTCGTTTTGAAGCAGGTCCTAACTTGAATTTTACCATTTAACTTAATCTGATGTTAAATTTAGGAAATGTGAGTTCTTTATAATGTTGAAATATCAAACCTCGTGGGTTTTGGTTTCCAGGTCAAATATTTAGGGGGATCTAGGTATGTATTGATACTTAGAATGAGTAAAATGTCTCTCTCAGATATTTTTGTACAATTTCGTACTATTTTCCATACACACCTCTGTTTTGATTATTTGCTATCTATATCTGTGAAAGTTATCAGCTGTCATTACCATAAAGTCATCATGTGTACAACTATATATATTGTTCCTGGGGATAGGAGAGAAAGCATTCTATAGTACAGACTTTCCATGGTCGAAAGAAGGCATTTTTATTGAGCTGTGAGGATTACTGGTGAATAATCCATCTTAACCATACAGTTTGTATTCACTTCTATCAAGTATGAAAGATGCTCGTTTGAATGACTTTTGTGTTCATGATCAGTTCTATGTCATTTGAAAAAATCAAATCACTTAGTTATTAATTTTTTTTGGTTTGTTTTTAAGTTGTATTTGATTGAGTGTCTCATGTAAGGCCATTATTTAGTTGCTCCCTCTCCTTTGCATTGTTCTCCCCCTGAAGTTATGTTCATTCTCCGAGAGAGAATTGCTAAAACAGCATTTTTATCTTTAGGATCCGGGAGGCAGGATAGGACATACCAATTGTCCTGGAACTAGCAGAATGATAGAAATGATAAAAAGCTATTTCTCTATAATGAAATGAATGAACATCATTAATGGATAATAAATAGCCAAGAAACAAGTGATGTATAGGACTTAACTTAGCCTGTGGGGAATAAGAAAATAGTGCTGGGATCTTTTAAGTGCTGAAAACAGCCTGATGTAGCATGTCACTTTAGATGGTGTTGTCATTGCCTCAGTTATGTAGAGTTTTGGTGCACTTGCTTTTGATATTGGGAGAAAGTCCACTTTTTTCCACATCTCCATCACTTCTGAAGATGTTTATGTAGTTTCATCATGACATTGGTTGTGATATTTTTATATGTATGTATTAGATTATCATTACTGATCTTGGCACATCCTTATTATTAATGAAATCATAGGTGAGTGAAAATACAATGATTGATAACTTGTTTGATTATTTATTTGATTGTGATACATACATAGAAACTCAAAAAATTGTAGGCTGAAATGATCACATATGTAGCACATAAGATGGACTAAATTTCACATATGAACTTTTGGCTTTAAAAGTTGTGTATACTTATACGCAACTTTTAAAGCCAAAAGTTCATATGTGAAATTAAGTCGGTCATCTTATGTGCTACAAACGCATGACCATGAGTTACCAAGGGTCAGCTGGGGTCAGACATGCATGATTTTGAATTAAAGGCACAGCAGTCAGCTTATGCCAAACCCAGATGTTCATTCTCCCCTCAAGACTGGTTGATAATGGGTACCTAACATAGGCTGGGGTGTGTGTGTGTGTGTGTGTGTGTGTGTATACACACACAAAAGTAAAGACATAGTACGTTAATGCAATGTTAAGAGACAGGGCAACATGAGTGCAAAACTCTCTCCATGTAACACACAAGTAATAATCACGCACACACTCTATGGTATAGTGGTTACCACGACTACCATAAGTCAGCATGGGCCAGCATGGAGCTGGATTCACATAGAGTTCAAATCCTGTTAGGTTTCAAAAACTTAATGCAGCAAGAACAGGGGATCTCCAGCAAATGATTACTTACCAAAGCGAGCATTTGCTGGCAAGTGGTGGTGCCACCAAGGCATGTGTAGTGTATTGGATGTTATCCATTAAGAAATAAGTTAGACACTGTTCATGAAACACTACAAGAGAATTTAAAGAGTTTAGAAAATGGTACAATTTTCACTAATAGGAAGTTATCACCCTGGCAACTAATCCAACTTATGTGTTACTGTTGTCATAGAACCCACTCATATTTTGCATTTACATTGCAAAATGTATCATAAATGTATGCTATGAGTGCAAAGTGTTTTAGTGAGTATGGTTCTTCTAGAAAGAAGACCAGGAAAAGCATAATTTTAGAGGTAAAGTTAGCTATTTTCATTCATGTTGATGCTGGTTAACATGGTATTGATATCACTAGAGCTCTTGGCTAATCTGTTACATCTGCAAGAACAATTCATGAATAGGTGGGAAAAAATGGGGCAGTATGCCTTCACCATGACATCAGTAGGTGCAATAAGGTTGCACCTATTAAGAACATATGACGATTTTGAAAGCCTGGATCAAAGATCAGAATCAGCTGAACACACCTGTAAGTTTAATGGTTATTCAGCAGAAGACCAATAGTTTGTTTGATGATTTAAGGAACAGGTTTGATGAGAGCTCTGACGCCCACACTTCTGTTGTTAGTCATAGCTAGTTTCACAGGTTTAAAGGTGTAGCAGTGTCCATAATATGAGAGATGACTGGTGAAGCTGCTTGCAGACAAGGAAGCAGTTAAGGCAGTGTTTCTCAGCTGAATTTGCTTGACAGTCCCCATTTTCAGAGCTTTGTTCACCACAGCCCCCATTATCCTCTTAAGAGCGTAAACAAGACAGAGGCATAGGATTCATTTTTACCCACATATAACTACTACAAAGGTAAAGAAAAAATCTGGTTTGGGCAATATGTATTTTCTTTTCACCCACTCTTCGTTTAAAGTTGAGTCTTACTCTGAAGCAATTGTATTCTCTTATCTCATCAAGGACCACTCAAATCTCCATGGAAATACACTAGCAGACCCCTCTGGGGGTGACTCACCATTTGAGAAATGCTGAGCTGGGGCACATCCTGCCTTGTTAAAAGCTATCATTAAAGAAGGTAGCTACGCACCTCAATATGTGATTAATGTTGATGAAGCAGGGCTTTACTGGAAGCATAATCCAGAAACGACATTTATTTCAACTGAGGAGAAGACTGTGCATAGGTTCAGAGGCACCAAAGATTGTTTACTGAACCTTTCCGAAGTTTAATAGGATGAAACCCATGAGTGAGGAAAACCTTGAGTTGTAGACATTTTTCCCTGGGCTGGCAAATTCCAGGGTTCGGATATTTATCACCACTGTTAGGCATTAGTGCCATTTTAGTCCCTACCTCTACTGTAACTCCGCCTCTTTGGGATCCGTACACTTAAAAGCCTCCAAAAGAGGACCAGAAAACAACCAGAACACATGTAAGGGGATACAGTAACCTCAGAAGGAGGGAGGAGGTGAAGGCAGAGACACTAAAGTCTTATGATACCATCCATCAGCCACTCAAGAATTTCATCATTAACCTAAAAGTGCCATTCCAAAATGGTTGGTTGTTTCAGCAGAACAACCACCAAATTTTTCCAGTTCTACCTCATATACACCACTAAAATTATATGTCAACAAGACTGGTAAACATGGATGAACAAACATACAAATAGTCAAGCAAGTACAGGTTGAGCATCCCTAATCCGAAATGTTCTAAAATACGAAACTTCTTTAGTAGTGACATGATGTTACAGCATCATATGTGGAAACCGAAAACCTGTATTTGTTTGTTATTGTTTTTGTTTAACAGCTGTTACTGGTATTCTGCTGATGCTACTGTGCTGCTTAGTTACCCTAAACACATTATATTTTCATTGTATGAATGGTATTTCATAGCCTGACAATTGTTGATTTGGCATTATCTCAGAGAAATTGAAAGCTCATAGCATTGGGTAGGGATTGGGTCATTGACAGCCTCGTCATAGTTGCTGACTGGCCAAAGAGAGGCCTGTAGAGCAGGCGAGCTGTTAAGATAAGCCTTAGATAATTCGTAAAGGGTGAACGAAGTCTTGTGCCTCCTAACAAGAATCATGAGCATAGGAAGAATCCTGACACATATATTCCCAGAAAATATATCTCATGATCATAGGTCAAACTGTAGAGGAGAGAAATAGAAGGGGAATGGGTGAAAATGCTAATACTCTACATCTATGCACTGTGGGAGAAAAGTGTAGAGCTTTTCTTTTCGGTTGAAAAATACGGTGTAGCTGAAATATTATGTTCTTCAGAGTGAAATGAGCCTTGAATGGCAACTTACCTCCATTTTATCTTGCAGATCTAGTCATGGGGGCGGACCAGTTCCTCTTAACCTGGAACAACCACCGCTCTAATTTTGCTGAAGTTTTCACACAGCTTCGTGTCCAGGTAAGTAACCACCATCATGCGTTTTGACATGTGACTTGTTACCAAAGTGTCTTTTTCCCCATTTAGTATGAGATTTTTGCTTAGGAAGGATGCTGAGGAATAACGACCATAATGGATTATGCAGCATTAAGGCTGCACTTCACTCAGAAGCTGGGAAATTGTGGCTTCCTTTGGCCTCCTTGACAAGACTGCTTTCTATTCCATCTGTTAACCCTTTGACTGTAGCTTGTGAATACAGGATCTCTTTTTTTTTTTTTCAGGTAGCTGGTACACACATTTATCCTGTGTTTTGACATTTCCATGTGATATGTTTTGTCTAAATATTTTTGGTGAATGCTGGCTTTTAACATTTTAAATTTGTTGGCATAAAGTGGTTACTCTGGGGCAGTATACCTTAATGAAAAGATTTTGATTTTGGTGAGCATTTCCACCTTGAATCATTATAGATATTCATCCAAAATATATGACCATGCAATTTCCTGTATGCTGACACAAGTTGATGATACAGCTTTGAATGAAAGTAGAAATTATTTGAAATTTCTTTGAGATTGTGAATATTTAAGATTATACCTTTAAGAATAGCGACACTAAGAATGTGGAGAAAAGTTAATCATTGGTTGGAAAAAATCAGGGCACAAGAAAGAGTTTCTTAAGGTCAATTTGTATGAGATGATGGGGTTCAGCTAGTATGTTTCCATGTAGAACATAATTCCTGTACCCTTTAGCTTCTCCATTCACAGATATATGTCTTTTAGGGTTAGCGTTTCACTCTTATGTCTGTGGATTGAAATTGCTTACCACAATTTGAGGGCTTAGTATTGCACGGCATATAGGTGCTAAATGCCTGCACAGGACGTTTATTCAGCCACCCCACAGGCATGACAGTTGGCTGGTGTATGTAAAATATATGTATAAATGTTTGAATTATATTGTCTATGGCAGAATAAAAAGAAAATGATAATCATTACAATAGTATATAGCATAGAAAAGATACCAAAACCATCATGATGGCAGCATCATTCACTGCTATCTCTGATATTGATAGCGCAACAGCTTGTCTGTGAATTTGAAATAGCTAGATTTATTTTTGATCTTGTTTATATCTCATTCTTTGAGGATTACTTTATTCATACATCATTTTAAAAGCATGCAGTTGAACCTCATTCATGAGGTTAAATCAGTGGTTTCCTAACTG
>JAUUDW010000030.1:214202-224872 GCA_032361385.1 Panulirus guttatus
CACACTTTTCCAAACTCAGTCACCAACTTCTGCAGTTTCTCACTCGAATCAGCCACCAGTGCTGTATCATCCACAAATAACAACTGGCTCACTTCCCAGTCTCTCTCATCCCCAACAGACTGCATACTCGCCCCCTCTCTCCAAAACTCTTGCATTTACCTCCCTAACCACCCCATCCATAAATAAATTAAACAACCAATCACACATCCCTGACGCAGACCGACCTTCACTGGGAACCAGTCATTCTCTTCTTTTCCTACTCGAACACATGCCTTACACCCTAGATGAAAACTTCTCACTGCTTCCAGCAGTTTTCCTCCCACACCATATATTCTTAAGACCTTCCACAAAGCCTCTCTGTCATCCATATTTTATGCCTTGTCCAGATCCGTAAATCCTACATACAAATCTATCTGTTTATCTCAGTAATTCTCAGGGCATGTGAAGCATCTGGGGTAAACCATGGAAAGGTCTGTGGGGCCTGGATGTAGATAGGGAGCTGTGATTTCAGTGCATTACACTTGCCAGCTAGAGACTGAGTGTGAGTGAATGTGGCCGTTTCATCTGTCTCCTGGTGCTACTTCGCTGCTAAGGGGGTGGCGATGCTATTTCCTGTTGGGTGGTATGGCATCAAGAATGGATGGGGGCAAGCAAGTGTGAATATGTAAATATGAAAATATATATAAAGTAGTAATAATGTTATTACCAGGCTCCAGTTGCGGGAGGTTACACCATGAGTGAAACAGTCGCCTTTGTCAAGGAGCACAGTCTCATCAAAGAACATACGACTCCAAAGGAGTTCACTTTTTTCTGCCACCGGAAGCAGTGCAACCTTTGGCAGCTGGAGCCTTTAGAAGGAGGTCCAGGGTAACATCAGAATTATTTCTTAGAAATTGGTCGTGGGTAACATCAGAATTATTTCATAGAAATTGGTCCAGGGGGTCATTATAGATAAAACAAAAAAAGTTATAATGGTAAGAAAGTCCTCTTTAGTCCTTTTACTACCCATTTTCACTCTTTTATACATGATTGGTGTTTCCAGTGTTAGTGAGGTATTTCCAAGAACAGATAAAGAAAGGCCACATTCGCTCATATCCATCCTTTGGCTGTCATGTGTAATGCACTGAAACCACCGCTCCCTATCTACAACCAGGCCCCACATTCCTGATTCAGTACATTGATAGCACATCAACTATTGTACACCACATCATTCCAGTTCACTGTGTCCCATGCACACCTTTCACCCTCCAGCATGTTCAGGCCCCAGTCACTCAAAATCTTTTTCACTCTATCCTTGTATCTCCAATTTGGTCACCCCATTTTCTATATTTCCTTTACTTATGACACATATGTCCTCTTTGTCAGCCTTTCATCACTCATTCTCTCCATGTTTCCAAAGCACTTCAGCACACCCTCTTCAGCTCTCTCAACTACATTCTTTTCATTCCCATACTTCTTTCATATCCTTTCATTACTTAGTCAGACCACCTCACACCACATCATCCTCAAAAACATTTCACATTTCATTTCCAGCAAACCTACCATCCTCTGCACAGCCCATCCTCGCATCCATATTTTTATTTTAATTTATTGATTATATTTGTATGAGGTTGAAAGTTAATTACATGTGGCTAAAATATCTGGTGCATCCCTAAGTCTTGTATGAAAATATCACTGTATGATTGGTATATGTGTGAGAAATAATTTCATGTTTAAGAATATCTTAACTGAGGTGTTTGAAGGACTGTGCTTGATATTGTTAATTGTCAACAGGTTTCGTGCTTGAACAACGTGTGTGGTATGATACCATTTCACAACCCAGATGTTCCAGACCAGTTTTATAGATTGTGGACATCTTTATTTATTCATGCAGGGTAAGAAATTGAATTTCTTCTACAGAGATTGTCTTTTTTCTTGTTTGTGAGATGTAGTTAAAAGTTTTCAGAATGTAAGATTTGAGTTTTGAATTTTAGGGTAAGGCTGTGCATTCACAGTCAGTAAGAGCTACATCTGGATGTCGGTTTAACATTATGAGCTTTACTGTAGTATGTGCAGAATTGGGTATTCTTTCATGTTTAGATTTTGAACTAAGCTAGTCCATACTGCTTCCTAAGAAAATACTTAACAGAATAAGGCATTAGCTCAAATAGATATTAGCTTGGGATTGTTTATGTTCACTATTGAACTTGTATATGTTAAATGCAAACAGCAGTTGATAAAGATTTCTTTTCAGAGTTCTCCACCTGCTCATCACAGTAGTGCTTCAATACTATCTTATGCGAGATGTTGAGAAGCTGGCTGGCCCTGTGCGAATCGGAGTCATCTACATAGTTTCAGGCATTGCAGGCAACCTGGCCTCTGCTATTTTCGTCCCGTATCGGGCAGAAGTGGGTCCCTCTGGCTCCCAGTTTGGACTTCTGGCGTGTGTGTTTGTGGAGTTCATCAACTCATGGCAGATGATGAGAAGCCCATGGAGAGTGCTGACCAAATTAGTGGTCATGACATTGACTTTCTTCTTGGTGGGGCTCTTACCCTGGGTGGACAACTATGCCCACATATTTGGCTTCATCTTCGGGTTCCTGCTTTCATATGCACTGCTACCGTTTGTGTCGTTTGGTCCATACGACAAACGGAGGAAGGTGTTGCTCATCTGGGTGTGTCTGGTGGCCGTGGTGGTGATGCTCACAGCTCTTATAATACTCTTCTATGTCACGCCCATATACGAGTGCAAGATCTGCGAATACCTGAACTGCATACCTTTAACACGGGACTTTTGTGCAGAGCAGAACATCAATTTTAATAAGAAGATGGATATTATGTGAGAGGCTGATGCTTGCCTGGGCGGCATCTACTGTCAGTCAACGGTCACCGACGTGCCAACATTTCTAGTAATATAACCAGTGTAATTATTACCGTATGTTATACAAGTGATCACTGCTGTTATGGTCATTTTCTAGTTTCATACTCGGGGAAATATGGGATATACCACCGCCTATTTTGGCCCACGTTTTAAGGGCTGAACTAGCATCAGTCAGATAACAAATTGGTACCCGCTTGTTCTGAACAAGAATTGTATATATGTTACTTGATGTTTTACAAAAAACTTTCACATCAAACTATTTTGAATGATGTTTTATGTGTTTTGTTTTACTTGTAATTAATTCATGGTAGAATATCCTCCATGGCAGATTCAATTTTATTATTCCATTTCATTGGCCAAATCAAGTACATAGTAGTAAATCCTGAAGAAAATAAGTGATGTCTAGATGCATAATGCACTGATTTTCCACTAATTCAGTTCTGTATTTCAACTCATAAGATTAAGTTTACTAACAGCAAAAGTTGTTAAACCCAAGTGCATGTAAACATGTCTTGTTCACAACTAGTGCTGATACTGGGTTATTGATGGCCTATCTTGATGGTGCAGCATTGCCTGTCACGCCAGAACACAGAATAGTAAGGAAAGATAGGCAGTTGTACCAAGAACTATGGGCCACAATTCTGAAATACCACAAGAGACATAACAAGAAGTCAGCGAGAGCGCTCAGTAAATTTTTGACAACCAGTTAGAATACAGAAAACACCGCTCAAATACCTAAGGGTAATCTCCAGTGGACTTCCATAGTTGCGGCCCAACAGAGGAAATGGAGAGTGAAAGATGCAACAAAAATCCTCTCATTCTTTGTCTCAAATCTGTTATCATTATTATTATTATCATTATTATGGTTATGATTGTATGTGAAAATAAAAAGTGTAGGTTAGGATACCCACTGATTTTCCCCCATGATTGAATCCCATATGCATAGTGTTAAGATAATTGGACATCATATCCTTGTTTCCCATTTTTGTGAACCTTAACTGTGGGTAATTCTGAGTGGCCTCACTCTCTCACTCTCCACTCTAGCAAGTGTTACATAAGGGATAATCTTTAGGGGTGCTGTCAGTCACGTCTGCTTCCATTCATCAAATCCAGCCTCATTCATTCATCATTTGCTCATAGTAATGTACATTGTACATGAATAAAAAGAAAAAATTATTAAAATTAAGTTGTATCCAAAGGGTCAAATTACTTTCAGTTTATGATGGTTACTATAACTTAAATCTATGTATAGTTTTAGGGGAAAAAAATTCCTTAGAGATCATTTTCTGGAAGCTAGAATTTTGTTTTGCACTAATGATAAATGCCGTCTCAGAGATGAATTATATTTTGTGGAATCTTGTAGCCTGTGGTGGTACTCTGTTGATAATTTCAGTATATAGTGAATGGAAAGCTTTATAATGGAAAAGGTATCTGAATTTTTTCTCGTTTGTTTTATGTTGTGATATTGTGAAAAGATAGTCAGGTACAATGAAATTAAAAATCAAGATTGATTTTACATGTAATCCTATTTGGAATTTTACATGTAAAATACTTTGATATAAGGAATGATATTTTTTTATTTAGGGGTACAACATATTTTGAAATTTGGTTTATGATACATATTGGTGTAACCTCTTTAAGAAGGAATAATTAAACTTTAATCGTAGATGCATAATATTAGGGTTTTTCCTCTTGTATTTTGTCATCTGAAAATCATGAAAAATTGAACAATATGTATATCAAAACTTTGTGTCTTAATTATGGAAGCTTTAATGCAGTCAAGTAATTGGGTGGTCCAGGAGTACCACAGGTAGAGTACAGGAGTAATTACACCTTTTTTATTCAATTGTAGGAAGTGAGAACTAGAACCAATGATATCATGGCAAGGGATGATTTCATAACTTGGCCTACTATGTAAAATTCATAATCAAAAATGTCTAATGTAATTCAGTTTCCTTGATGAACCATACTTCCAGTACTTATGCAAAGAGGTTTAACTAATGTAATTGTTTAGTTGCAAACCTTGATAGCAAAACACAATTTTATGATTCCACAATACGTGACTGACAACCCCTTCGGGTGATTTTTGGTAACCACTGAGAAATGTTGTTGGAGTGACCACAGCATTGTGGGGATAGTTACGGTGTTGCCGGACAGCCCACAACTGTGTATAATGTTCTCTGACAAGTCTGATAAGTGGATTGTGACTATGTGTACAGTAACATCCTGTAGGCATAAAGACTTAACAGTTTAAGAATGTTTTGAGGGCAGTAAGAAATTTGATACAGAACTTGTGAAATGTCTGCTGCAGTTACTCTTATTAAATATCAAGAGCACGCTTAGAGGAAATGCAAAAGCCATTTTTAATCACTTCTGTCCAGATTTATTGTTGTCTTCTTAAAGTTCTTGGTCACTGAGTCCATACTGCACTTTCTACTTATCATTTGATTTTTTTTTTCCAGCATACTACCAGTGGCATTTAACTTGCATATTGTTGGTAAATAATTCATGTAAAACCCCTCACAAGTATCATGGAGCTACATCATCACAAATATAAGGAATAGTTTTCATATGGTCATAATTTCATCATGTAATTTATTTCATCATCTCATTTAGAAAGATACTTTGTACGAAAATCTGTTGTTATTAGAATGCTCTCATATGTGATACTTTATATCTCATTTCATCGTCAGTTCTTAATATTTGTATGGGGGGGCCCAAAATATAAAGTGTTAAAGATAATATGGGATGTGGATGTAAAGCTGTGCAACTACAAGAAAATAATACACTATTTGGTCAGCTATGTATATTGGTGATGGTTAGCTACATGTAAATGATAGGCTGCCATTGTGAAAATTAAAGACAGGATTTAAATCTTCCTTTATGCCATATTCAGTAACTGACATTTTATTATAATGGATTACATGGAGGTGATATTAAGATCTCATATGAATCAAATATATTGAAATCAACAAATGCTCTAGTTCCCTAGATGCCCCTGAGTACAATACATTTGACACAGTTATTTGCCATGTGTATCAGGCATCCACTTGAAAGTTAGTGAAAGGAAGATTCTCATAGGCTTGTGTCGAAACAAGTATGGGATCCAGTTAGCAAAGATATTATTAATGGATGAATAATATTTTTTTATACCCTTTATCCATTTGTTTGCCATTATAATTTGTATATAAATCATAAATTATCACTCATTGTCCCAAGTGGACAGGAATCTAGGCTACTAGTTCCAGAGTAATCCGTCAGGATTGGAAGGTCTTGAAAAATCTTTTGATATTTTCTAGATTTGTGTTGGCAAGTTTTGAATAATGAATGTTTTAATATCAACTCTGTTAGTAAGTAACTGAAATATAAAGGAAAAGTTCAGTGAGCACCACTCTTGTATTCTGAATGTAGAAAAAGGTGCGTGTGATAATTAATGAAGAGGTAAAGATTTCAGTGTACTTAGAACCAAATATGCAAGCACGGTTACAAATACTGCAACATTAATAAGACCAATATTTTTTATATGGTTGTATTTTGATTTTAAAAAGTTGTAGTTTCGCATTCAAGTGAGGATTTTTAAGATTATGGTGGAAAGTGACCTCAGTGCTCTAACTTTTGAAGTAGTTTAACCATACTCCTTTATTCTGTGCTGGCCAAATTTTGGACTCCTTTTGTCTGGGACTGACTTGTTATAGCATATAAGAAAGATTTGTGTTTGGCAGAAGAAATGTGAACTATCCCATTGCTCAGTAGTTGATGCATTAAGTCAACAAAGAGGCAAATTAGGGAATCTTCCCTTCTGCTAAGCCTTTCAGATGTCCTTGACTGTGTTTGTCCTATTTTATGTTAGCCAAGGCAGTGAAGCTACTTCCAAATTAACTGTGATTTATAGGGCAAAATATCTCTCAATTTTTTTTTCTTTCCTTCGGTGGCTTAAGATTTAATAACTGTGTTGCTTGTATTATACTGATATATCATTATATATTGTAATCCTGCAAAATTTTTTTGACATTGCCAATGTTCATTTAATTGATGAAATATCTTCTAAGTGATAAGTCATTTGTGAAGTACACATTTCACACCTTAATAAGTTTTATCTCTGTATAGATACATTATCTCTTTCACAGTTCCTGAATCCACAACCTCTGCTTTACCTATCCTCACCCTTCACCCATGTTCTTTTTCTACACTAATCAGCATACCCTCTATTTGCATGAATGCAATTACTATTTAGCGTACTCCTTTATCATTAGTGTGCACTCCCCTTTTTAGCTTGTGAGAGAATCTGTTTTACCTTTATGGTGTACTTGCCTTTCTGATTTTTCTCCTCTCTACACTTACAAGAAATTTTGGAATTCTCAAAGGATATCGGAAAAAAAATTGTCAGGATTAAATATTAGAATGATAGAATTTTGAAACTGTTGTATCTGATCAATCCTGAAAGCTTCAGTCAAGCTGTGACAAGAATAGTTTCTTCATACTTTTATACTGCATTCTCGCACAAGTTTTTTTAATTTAGATTTCAAAGTTTATGAATGTTGAAGAATGCATAGTGTAAGAAGTTGTCAGTATTCATAAACTATGGGTGATGAATTGGGCATACAGATGTTATCAAATGCTTTAGGGATTTGTTCAAGAGGCTCAGTTTTCTGTCATACAACAGAGTGTTTTTTTCTTAGTTGAATGATCCCTGAATTGTATGCTAGTCCATGTACATTACACCATGTGTACCAGACGCACTTTAGCATTGGATATTGTTCAAATGAAAAATTGTGCAGTCATTCTGGTTATGAGTTAGTATAATGCTTTTTCCATTTCTGTGCAAGAAAATCTGAGGATGATACATGCAGTTCAGGGTGCTGGAAATTATTGTTATGTTTAAGAAGAAATTGCTAGTACTGTGTCCCATTTCTCTATAGTTGCACACCTTGGCTTCAGCCCCCAGCTGCCTTAACAGGTAAATGACTAATAAATCAGTCTTAAGATCACTTCTGTCTTCTGTCTACAAAATTCAGTTGCAAACTATATATTGTTCCTGATTTTATAGGGAAAGCCCCAAGTTTGAGGAAAGGTGTAAGGAGTTGTAACTCATATATATTCTTTAAAAGCTCACAACTTTGGAAATAGCCAGTTTCACTATGAAGTGTTACTCTGTCATTATGGAATTTATCCATTATATTTGATGTTTAATTTTCTGTCCATAAGAGAAATGGGTAGGGTTCTTTGGTTCTGGAAATTGTTAATCAGTTTGAGTTTTAGTTTTTGGCATCTTTAAGTGCAGGGTCTAATAAGAATCATTTAAGGAACAAGATTATATTTTGCTTCTTTTTGTTAAGCTCTTTGTTGTTTTCCCAGGTCACACTTCCATTGTCTTCTTTTGCAAGATTGTTAAAGATAACTAACGGGTGTTTTTCTTCCTAAGTTTGTATTCACTAACCATGGAACAGAAGAATTTCTGAAATTTCATGTGGATGATTAAGCTATTGGTTAAATGAGTACACATATGTGCTTACACAGTAGTTGATATAAAGAAACAACCCTGTTCACTCTGTGATAAAAAGTCCAGAAAATTTGAGTGATAGGGACCTAGCCCAAACCAAGGTATTGCCTGTAAATGGAAGATGTTTCAGTGCAAAGAAATTAAAACTTGGTGTGTGGTTCATTTGGTAATTAACTTGGTTTTATCTGTGCTGTACTCCTCTTAGAGAAACATTTTTTTTTCTTTTTTTAAAGAAAGAAGACCAACAGCCTTAAGACATACCTGTTATTGGGAGGGCAAATATATGGTGCACAAGCAAATTTCAGTAGCTTTTCTTGAAAAAACTACAACTTTGGAACAAGATTATTTTGGGGTTCATACAAAGTAAAATTGGGGCACTTCATGCTTTATTCTGCTACGTCTTTATAATCCTTAGAAGTGATATTGCTGTTATTGCAAGGGTGTAATTCAATTATTTGTCAGTTTTAGCTTGATATACTTTATTCTGAACTTGAATATCTAATTTGGAAACTCTTGGTGTTAAGAAACTGCAATTAAGACATGAAATCCGTACAAAAGAATCTTTTCGTTGCAAATGAATCACATGGTAATAAACCTTTGTGTAAAACTCCTGTTGATGTTAGGTTTATTGAAATTATAATTATGGTTTCTGCTCATAGAAAAACCATTGAAAAAAAATCAAAACATATGGACCACAAACAGGTTTCAATTTTTCTGTTCTCCAAGTGGAGTGGGTATAATCTTTACCATATGCAAGCAATTGGTTGTGTACTCATGGAATAATTCCTATTAATTAACTGCTGTAAAGGGCTGCTCATTCTAAATGCTTGTTCCATTATTTCCCTGTAGTAACACCCTAATTAAGATGACAACCATGAGTCTTTGTGTATTTCACCAAAGATCATCTCTATAGTAATGTAAAACTTTACAATTAAGACTTTTTCTTATTATCAAGTAGTGTATTTGTGATGGATTACCATGTAAAAAGTTACTCATTCGTGACCTGTAGGCTGAAAAACTCGAGTTTTTGTTAGTACAGAAGATAAAACAGGTGGTTTGCTTCTACAGCTGGGTTGTAAGTTTTATGCGGTTCATTTTTAACTGCAGAACTAAGATAACCAGTTGCCACCCAAAAGTTTAACACTAAGTTTATCTGTGACCTAACTTGAAGCTTGAGAATTTTAGCCTATACATATTGTCTGACTGTACAGTTTCTGTGTGTATGGTATGATTGTGAGGCAGTTTTTTATGTTTTTGTATAAAAATACAATACCATACGTTTTGAGCACACTCACATGCTTTTTGTATTGAACCAATTACCAAAGAAAATAAAACTAAAAATGTATAGATGAAATACTGTAAAACTCCCCAACATAGATTTTTATGAAAATGGGGTGAAAAAACATTTGTGTACTAATAAAATGCTAAAAAAGTAAAGTCTTTACTTCCCCTAAATAATAAAATGGACCATTTGTTTCAATTTTCCAAAACAGTTACCTTAATGTTCAGGAGCTAAGAAATATTCAAAAGAAATCTACGACATTGTGGGTAAAGGATAGTTTAATTTTGATAGAAAACTGCAATTTTAAAAAAAATATTGCAGTGGAATTAAAAGATTTGTTATTGGAAGTGAGTACATAAAAATGCATCACTATGATCTGAAGCCATATTATCTTTCAACATGTTCTTCCTTGAGCATACCTGATCTGACTTAAATTTTGTAATACCTAGTTGGTTTGTTTAAGTAAATTCATATCTTTGTGACTCAACAGATGGCAGCACGAACTACTATTCTGCCTCCCATTTAGTCACAAAAGTAAGATTTGTGTGATAGCATCAGGGCATGTTGAAACATTCATGCCTTTCTCTCAACAAATAGCAGCACATGTAATCTTTATTTTGCCTCCCAATTGGTTGCAGAAAAGCAAGATTTGTGTGATAGCATCGGTTCAAGTTGAAACTGATGATTGTCTTTCTCAACAGATGGCAGTACATGTACTTTTTTTTTATCCCAATTGGTTGCAGAAAAGCAAGATTTGTGTGATAGCATCAGGTCATGTTGAAACTGATATTTATGCCTTTCTCTCTCAACAGATGGCAGGACATGTACCTTTTTTCTTCCCAATTGATTGCAGAAAAGCAAGATTTGTGTGATATCAGGTCATGTTGAAACTGATATTTATGCCTTTCTCTCTCAACAGATGGCAACACATGTACCATTATTTATTTTTTCTCCCAATTGGTTGCAGAAAAGCAAGATTTGTGTGATAGCATCAGGTCATGTTGAAACTGATATTTATGCCTTTCTCT
>JAUUDW010000030.1:241475-251547 GCA_032361385.1 Panulirus guttatus
ACATCACACACCCCTGACGCAGACCGACCTTCACTGGGAACCAGTCACTCTCATCTTTTCCTACTCGTACACATGCCTTAGTTTTTTGTTACAGCAAACTCACCAATGGGCTCACCTCTTCACTAGGCAGCTCTGTCTCTATCTTGTTCCATTCACTGCCATATTAACATGGAGGTTATTGAGATACCCCACTTCCTCCAGGTTCTCTCTGTTCAAACTCACTCTCACACTGATCTCTGAGCTTTGTAAAAAGAGCCAACACTGAAATTCTTTGAATAGAAGCCAATGGCATAAAAGATATTACTCTTGAATAGCTTTAGATATTCTGTCAGTGTACTCAAGTCATTGGAAGGTGGTTTATCCATGTATTTTTCTTTGTAAATTGTTTGATTATCTAGGGTTAAGGAAGGTATTGAAATGTATTTCAAGTAACTAAGCAATCTATTCAGCAACAGTTAAAATCATGCTATAAGAATTCTATCACTTTAAACAGTCAGAAGTTATTTAATGATATACTAGATAACTATTGAAGTAAAATTCAAGAAATTGCAAATATGTATAAAAAGAAAAAAATACATCAGGCAAACTTATTGGACATGTAGGTCCTCTCGTATGCAGATGACCTCACAATCACATCACAGTATCCCGACACCCCACTAGCAACATCAGACACACAGGACTACATTACACAATTGGAACAATAGCTCACCCAGAACAGAATGTCTGCACCTCCACAGAAGTTTTCAATCACTCTTTTAATCTCAGATAAACACAGATCCTGCTCACACCCTCTGTTCACTTTGAATGGACAGTTTCTTCCACTGAGTAAAACATCAACCATTCTAGGCATTACATAAAACTCATGCATGGCATTCATTCCCCACACCAGTTACATAAACTCAAAAGTAACCCAAATTAAATACCCTCAGAACACTTGACTGACATCAAATTTGGACAAGAGAAACAATCCTTCATTACGCTATTCAGACAAATCATCTGTTCCACTTCAGACTATGCCCTGAATGCATGGTCTTCCACTTTCTGAAAAGAAAATATAACAAAGCTGCATATTACACAAGATAGTGCACTCGTATCTATCACTGACTGCTTAGGAACTACAAGTACTCAACATCACAGTGAAACAAAAACCCTACCAGTACAGTCTCACCTTAAAGTGTTGAGGACTCAGTTTAGTGGAACTGCACTAGACCCATCCCACCAAACCACTCAATAACTAACTGCCAACCCCCAAATAAACATAAAAAGCCTACCTCTGCCTCACTTCGTAGTAACCTCTGCATAGAGAGCCCTCACTCCCAAAAGATATAATGTTGACAAAACATACAAACACTGAAATAACCTGACAAGCACTAAACATCTGACTTCCCATCTAAGTCTTAAACTCCAACCTACCAGACGTACACTCATCAGAAATCACACTCCCCAAATACATGGTAGTAATAATTGCCTTAAGATTAACAGACTGATAGGGTCGTCATGCCTGTAGGGCAAGTTTTGTGATGATATTTTTATGTTTGTAATGGTAATTTTAATGGTAAAAATGAACTATTATCATTTTTTCAAAGTGCCAGACAGGAGGTAATCTAAGGATTTAAATTTGCTACAGTAAATAGGTTATTGTAGAGAAATGAAAGGAATCTTTTAACAGTAATCTTGTTGTTAAGCAGAGGTAAATTTGTACTCTCCAGCCACCCAGAAATAAAGGGAATCCACATACACACTAAAGTATTTAGATTTTAAATAGATAACATCCTTTTCAGGTCAGCATCTTTGGATGTAGAGCCAGTTTATACCTTTCGCGGTCACTTGGGTCCCGTCCTTTGTTTGGCGATAAACAGTGATGGAGAGAAGTGCTACTCAGGAGGCATTGATGGCACCATACGTATCTGGAATGTCCCTTCCTCGAATATTGACCCTTATGATTCATATGGTTAGTTTTCATACTTTGATAAACTTTTTTCATGCTTTGATAAATTTTTATTCTCATCATGAATATAAAGATCGATACTTTTCTTTTAATTTCATTTTTAACTACTTGGTGTGGTGGGAACTTGCTTTATGATGATAGGTGATGTGCAGGCGGATAGAAATTTTAATTTTTTATGCTGGTTGGCCATTTACATTTGAAGAACTATCAAAGGTTAAGTTTTAAAGGGCATGTACAATGTGTGACTGATGGTTCACTTCTTTGGATATAATCTCATTTTGATATCCAAGATGACCTGTTTCAGTTTTCACCCTAGCATTTTCTGATCCACCCCATGAAATGAGAATTGAATTAATGGTTATACATAGATGTTTTTGCAATTAATATACTTAAAAGAAAGTAAACTAGAATGCATTGTAGGAAGTACTGAAAGTCTTTGGTGCATGAGGATAGTCTCTAGAAGCAATAGAATCATACTATAAAAAAGAAAAGCATATGTGCGAGTGGTCAGTAGTTTGACTGAAACCTGAGAAGTAGATGTGGGATTGAGAAGGGTCTTCATGATGTCACTATGGCTTTGCAATGTATATATGGATGGGGCTGTAAGAGAGCTGAAAGTTAAAATAGAAAAAGAGGAAATGCATTCTGAATTGGATAGAAACCTGATTTCTAGTGAGTAGCCTTTATGCATATGGTTTTGTGGAGATTAGAGAGAAAACACTGGGGCTGGTGATTGAATTTAACATGGTGTAAAAAAGAAGAAAGGTGAAAGAACAGAGTATGGTGAAGGATGTGTTAATTGGTAAACTTTTCAGTGCTATGCAGAATAAAGAAAAATAATGTGCTGAAATGCATGGTAAAGACAGTTTGTAAGCTCTTGGAAGAGAGTAGAGAAACTATTTGGTTTATTTCTATGCATACATAGCAGAGGAGAATGAGAAATGAAGGGAGGATTGTCTAAAAAAAGGAAGATGACTGGATTCATTACAAGAGCAATGAAAGGGGAAAATGTATCCATGCATTTAAAAAAGTGCCTGAGGGACGGCATATTTCTTCTAGCTCAGTTCTTTAGGTGTGAAACATGGATGTAGATCAAAGCCAACAGTTGCAGGATTCAGGCTGCTGAGATGAGCTATTGAGGAATGCTTATTGTTTGAAGTTAGTTGCACTGAAGTGTACAGAAGATGTGGGGCATCAGAAAGAGGGAAAGACATGGAATAAGGTGTGAATAAGTGAGTTAACAGAAGTACCTTATAGTGGTTTGGTTATTTGAAGAGATTGCATGATAGAAGATGTGGGATGTCAGAGAGAGGGAAAAACATGGGATGAAGTGTAAGTTAAGAGAAATACCTTAGAGTGGTTTTGTTCTGTAGAGAAAATTAGGTAGAATGAATTGGAGTTTGAGGAACACATCCAGCATACATGGGGTGAAATTAAGGGAATATGTATATGGGTTTAGGGGATGGAGTATATTCTTGTGGTTCACCTGGATAGGGCAGCCTGGAGGCTTTTCTTCATTGCTACCTCCTGAGGGGGAGTTCTCAGTGAGAAGACTAGGTGTTAGAGATACATAGATTTTACCTCTTATTTTCTTCCTTTTATTTAACTCTGTTTTCCCAGTTTTCCTGCCTTTTACTTTCTCCTTGTGTATTGTTGCTGACACTTTACCTATTCTCTCAACATATTCTGATTTCATAGTGAAGGCAGGCAATCCATGTTAGAGTCATGCGGTATACAAGGCAGATGGTTTGATCATTGACCTTGGTTTCTTTGGCGCTTAGTCTTGAGATGGTGAACAATGAGAATGCTATGGGAAGAGTTTACATGTGCTTCCATCCTCTTATTTCAGAAAAAAGCTTACATTATTTTGACAGATAGAATAATGAAATTTATTGTCTGATGACTTATGGAGTGTCATTTGCTAATTAAAATCAGGCAAGAGTGGAACATGTGCTTTTGATACAAGTGTCAATTTTGTCAATAGTATATTATTGTTTATATTCAGAAATTTGAAAAATGAACTCAGGTTAGCTAAAGCTTACTGTTGCATATATGCTTAGTAACATATGGTAATAAATTTCTTTGCCTTTTTGAGTGACTATTGAGGTATTATGATAATTGATATATATTAAACATTAAGGTTGCCAATCATTAGAACTGAGTTATAAAAGAAAACTAATTATATTGAAGAATGTATCGTTGCAGACCCAAGTGTGGTTGGTGGAAGTTTATCAGGTCATACAGACGCAGTGTGGGGCTTGACATTCCATCCACAGCGCCAGCATCTTTTGTCTTGTGCAGCAGATTCTACAGTTAGATTGTGGTCTGCTGATGCCCGCTCACCGTTACTTTATACATATGCTGTTGAAAAAGGTAAGTTTTTTTAAGCTTTATAGTGAATATTACTGATTTTTATTTGTGCTATTATGGAAGGTAATTGTTATGAATGATATTTCTTTGTGACAAATCAAAAAGTTTGACTTTTATATTTGATACTTTGTCGTGATGACATTCCCCTCCTGATGTGATAATGTCAGTTAGAAGCAGTAAGATTGAAAGCAGACTGTATTTACTACTAATTACCTCTCCTGCTGAAGTGAGGTAGTTTTGGGATCAAGCAGGCAAGGGCCTTATTTTCACACAACCTCTGAAGCTGTTAAGTAATACTGGAACTAGATCCATCCGTCTGTAGCTGAACTCCACAAACTACTCTGTGGTTTACCTTGACAGCTTTGTATGCCCTGTTTCAGCCCATTGACAGCACAACACCCCTCCAACATTTAATAATTATCTAATTCATTCAATCCTGTGCACACCTCTTACCTTCCTGAATGTTCATGCCCAGATAGCTCAAAGCTTCTTTCATCACTCTCCATCTTTTCAGTCTTTTTTCCTCCCTGTTCCTTCCACTTCTGACACATAAACCCTCTTGATTAGTCTTTCTTTGTTCATATGCTAGCCATTTCAGTATACCGGTAGTCTTGTTCAGTCAGACTACGCTTGCCGACGTACCATCCTCTTACATTGTCATTTCTAACATGATCAACCACCTTTGTACGCATATCAGCCATAGGCTTTTCTTTGTCTCATCCACCCTTTTTCTTCTGTATTCATGGCCCAGGATTCACAGCCATAAAAAACTGTCTGGTTTACTATGCGCTCGAACGTACTTCATCAGACACCGCTATTTCCTCACCAGCACTGCACAGAAGGACCACCTAGAGCATTTGCCCATCCAGATAAAACTACCTGGCCCAGCCAGCCCACATGATACCAAAAAGACTTAGACAAAGTACAGGAAAGCAGACTGGCTAGCCTTCACATAGTGCATGGTAACAAAGCTTCAGAACTTTAGTCAGAACTTTAGTTTGAGTGATTTTCGTTCCCGGAATCATGCACTTTCATGCTTCATGAGCATTGCTAATGAAGCCAATAAAAAAATGTAACCTAAGTACGTAGAAAGAAATATAACCCAAACTTCTCCTACGATTTACACTCTCATTAGACAAAGAAAGTAGCTCAGGCAAAATCACTCACTAGTTGAAAGCAGAGAACGTCTCTGATGCAGAACTATCTTCTCTCAGGCACCATTTTCTCCTCCCTTGAAAATCTCACATGTGCCATATTTTTTCAATGAAAACTTTGCTCTGCTTCTGTTAGCATTCCTCTCACACCATATATTTGTTATACCTTCCTTAAGGCATTTCTGTCAACCCTAACTTATGATATTTTGCATTACGTAAGTGCTACGTAAATGCTGCATATAAAGTCCCCTTTCTCTAAGCAGTTTTGAATCAGAGTCTTCAAAGGAAATGCATAACCCTTGCATCCTATATAATCTCCTAAAGCCACATTGCTTCCCCCCATTTTCATGCTCTTTGCATCCTCTGGCACCACTCTCCTGTAAAACTTGCCACTTATGTTAAAAAACATGTATCCCTGTAATTTGAGCTTTCACTTTTGCCCCTCTTGCCTATATATACTGGCATTATAAAGGTATTTTGCCAGTCCTCATGTGCCTTATCTTGGGTCATACATACGTTGAAAAGCATTGACTGACCAGTCGATGATACCATTATCCCCTTTCTTGAGTAACTCAACTGTGATCCCATTCACTCCTCATATCAGCTCTTAATAATAGTTTAGGATTTATGCTTCATGGGATATCATTGTACAAAAATATATGGTTCTAAATTTATATTCCAGGAATTTTGTTTTGTGTTGGTTATTTTTTACACAATTTGTTCATGGATTTGTAAAGCAGTAATGTAAAAATAATCACTGTAACCTCCTATATTATCTTTGTAGATGGCATCCCCACCTCGGTTGACTTTGTGTATGAGTCAAGCAACCAGTTTGTATGCAGCTTTAACACAGCTAACTGTGTCGTATTTGACCTGGAGACTGGTAAACCCATCATGCGTCTTGACACAGAACCTGATCAGGGCAGCAATTCACTCAACCGACAGATTAATAGAGTAAGTAAAGTTTCAGTTGTTGATATCAAATCTGAATATGTACATGGATATTCACATTTATATACAGTCTTTTGTTATAGTAATTGTTTATATGGCTAACATGTGAAAAGTTGATATTGTTTGTTTAACCATCAGTGCATGTAAAAGGATATATGAACTTAAACCTATTTGAGGGCATTTATAAGTTATTTTCACCACAGGTTGTGTCCCACCCTACTCTACCACTAACTATCACAGGCCATGAGGACCGTCATATTCGGTTCTGGGACAATAATAGTGGCCGTTTAGTTCAGTCAATGGTAGCTCACCTAGACTCCGTCACTTCCTTGGCTGTTGATCCCAATGGCCTCTACCTCCTCTCAGGCAGTGAGTTTCACTTACCATTACCATAATTTTCATGTATTAAGTTTATGTCTCCCTGAAAATTATCTGTTATTAAACATTCTCTTAGTATGTTGACTTGGACTCATGATTTGAGTAATGAACAGCTTGAAAAATTGTAGAAGGCCCTGGATATGTCTTGGCAAGGTGTACTTAACCAGCTAGGTTGTAGTATGTATTTGGGCCCGTGTGTTGTGGCTTTCAACTGCTTGGTTGACCAATGACCCAACTCTGCAGCTTGGACTAAGCCCAAGCTTTTGGGGTAGAAATCCCACAGACTACTCCAGGTATCATCCAGGGCTGTGTCATCTGCAAACAGCTGCTGACTCATCATGCTCCCCCTGGCATACAGGAGACTTGCCTCGTGCTCTCATACCTTTCACTTCACCTTTCTCACCACTCCACATGTTAACATGACACATTCTTGACACTGACCTACATTCAACTGATACTGACTTAACCAGTATACTATGCTGTCATCCCATTTCTTAAGAAACTCATCTGTAATCCCACTTGCTCATGTCATTTTGCCACACTTCATCATAAGCAAGGCATCCAGTATGTCTTCTTGTTTTAGCATACCATGCTACTAGGACTGTGATTCTACATGCATCCTCTACCCAGCTGCAACACGTCTGCCATCCTATTGTCAAGCTCTTTCACAAGTCCTTGAAGAGACTGACTTCCATCCCTTTGTCCTCTCTTCTTTTCCAAATAACTCTACTCCATCTGCTCTCCTCACTTTGTTTTTATACCTGTTTGCTGTTTCCTGTGTCAGCAAGGTAGCACAGTGTATAGACTTTTGAACCTTTGGGAAAAACCTTTCTTTTGGCTCTTTCCTCTGTACAGGGAAAGAGTGAGAATATGGTGGATTTGAGTTTATTTGTGCTTTTTTTGAGAATGGTATCATATGCCTTGAGTTTTATAATCAATTTGTTAGATAGGTTTATGCTTAAATTGAATCTTCTTCTTCAGGTCATGACTGCAGTATCCGCTTGTGGCAGCTGGACAGTAAGCAGTGTGTACAGGAGATAACTGCCCACAGAAAGAAGTTTGATGAGAGTATATTTGATGTGGCCTTTCATCCCAGCAAGCCCTTCATCGCGAGTGCAGGAGCTGATGCCCTAGCTAAAGTCTTTGTTTGATCACAGAGCAACTCCAATAGACAGAGTAACAAGTCCAAACCCCAAGCTGCTGGTGGAGAAGCAGATTCCAGGGCTACAGTATTCCTCTAATGCCTCGGACTCTCAGTGTGCAGAAGACATACAGAGTGCTGTGTTAACAATGATACGGACAGTACTAGCGTATCCACTTGGGAGTTTGAGACCTAATTTGAATGTTTTCTAAGAAGACTTCATTAAAGCATTAGTAGGTACTTCTAATGAAGTTAACTTTATAACTCATCTTGGTAAGATCACATACCTGAAACTTAGATCAGGTGGAAGTAAAATCATACATGCTTCTGGTCTCAGGCTCTCGCTATGATAATCTATATAATGCTCTCTCATCTGACACACTGAATAGCTGGCCTAATTCTAAAGCCATTCTGTGAGCTATAAGTAATACTTGGTTTAGCTGGTTCTGGATTACATTTGGTATCTGATGTTTTCTAGATTACTTAGGTGCTTGAAAACTTACAGATGCCAATTAATCTCAGTCACCACATTCAAAAGTATTTTTTATAACCTTGTGGAAATGTACAGAATTTTGGGCTTGCTGTGGTAGCCCGGAATCAGCTCAAGCCGTAATACTCTAATTTAAGCCAGATTCCACCCAAGAATGAATGGCTACAGAGCTCTTAACAAATTCATAGTGGTGCATATGAATCCCTTCTGTAGCAGACAGTGACCAACCCTGTAAATTCCTGGTAATAGTGGTAATGAATATAACAAATCGTTAAAGTTATAGAGAGTTACCACTTCTTAATTATACTTGGAATTATACAAGAATTAAAAGTGATTTTACTGAATGCCCTGGATGTGTTATTTTCAGTGGCATCCTGTTGATGGGAACTGAAGTATCCATGAACCTATAGAAAAAGGAGCTGTGGTCACTGACACAGAATATGAGATCAGTGAGACTCTCCTGGTGAAGCGGATACACTTCTCGACTAGTCTTTAAAGGGTTAACGTGGAAGTTACCCTTTGGTTTAAGAATGCTGGCTTGCACGCAGACTTTAATCATGGGATGGTTTACATTCTTATATTTATCTGTAAATAAGACAGTTCACTTCTTGCTCATATTATTAGGCATATGTATATGCCAAATGTTGCTGGGAAAATAATTGGTCTTGTTCTCTCAAAGGGAAGAATGTAAATAAACACCAGCCTTACATAAACTCATTTTACAGAGGGTAATGAAGCCCTTTGACTGTTTAAAGTAACAATGAATTAATTACAGAAAAAGTTGTTCAGATCTGACTGGTCACACATGGGTAATTGTTAAAGATTTTCAGTAATGCAATTGCCCTAGATTAGTATTATTCAGATTTGTGAGAAAATGAATAAATACAGAGGAGGCAGCATGTGACTAACAGCAAGACATCTAAATAATTTAGGCTTGGTGAACTATACAAGAAGCCTGTCTATATAAAGCTTTATTTTTGTATTTTTTTATTTACATAACAGTTATTTTCCCATCAGCACTTGACTGATCCCACCCTCATTGCAGTCTTCATAAGCATCAGTTCATTGTGTGTGATGACATCAGAGATTCTGAGCCTTGGATGCATTTGATATAATGAGTATGTTACAATAATGCATTGGATGAACAAGCAATTATTTCAAACCCAGAACAATGTTCAGCTAAAGTTCTCTCCTTGATTTTATTCATCTAAGGAGTCAGCTGCCCAGGAAGCTGATTCTCCTCTTTCTATTGTGTAAACTAGTTAGGAGTTACCAAGCCTTAACACAGAAAAAAATTCTCACTAGTAGACTGCTCCTAAGCAGATATACTCTCATATGTATAGTTTCTTCTTATAGTTAATATATAGTATATTATTTGAGATATGCAGGGAGAGTAAAGCTCAGAGTTGAGTGATTAAGTTGGTAATTTCTCAGTGACAACAGCATTAGTTTGGATAAAAGTAAGTGGCAATTGTATATTAAAAGCAATTTTGAAGTATGATTTCTCTCTAGGATTTTTTAGTTTATCGGACCAAGCTGGTTAAACAGTTAGCAAGTATAAAATTTTTTATTCACTTCTTCACAAGAGAGGATGTTGGCCATAGGAAAAAACTCAAGAAAGCAAGTGTACTTTAATGTAT
>JAUUDW010000031.1:28736-41442 GCA_032361385.1 Panulirus guttatus
TGTTCTGAAGATTTGTTTTTTTGAAAGTTTGTTAGAAATTTGTAATGATCTCAATGAAAAGATCTGGTCGTTAACAGTCTTGTTGATCACATCAAAGAATAAAGAAATAAGCTACATTTATAGGAAAATCACTTATCAAAAAATAATGCGATACACTTCACATTGCTTGCTGCACGTGCCACAAGTAAATGTAATGTTATTAAATGTGCAGATGATGGAGGTGCTTCAAAATCAGAATTTGAATCAAGGTCTGCTGGTCTACATGATCTTGAAATGAAACTACAAGTATTTTCAAGTCCACTTGCTGTTCATGTTGATACAGCTTCTGAAGAGTGACAAGTGGTACTGCTTGATTTGCCGTGTAAAAATGAACTTAAATTTAGAGACATTAATTTATTTGAATTTTACAAGTTGTGTCTCACACAAATATACCCTTAGCTAATTTTGCATGCATTGAGTATTATAACTGTCTTCCATACTACTTACATATGTAACTGGTTATTTTCAAAAGTGTACATTGTTAAACATAAAGAGCGATGTGTTCTTGCTGATGTTTACCTAAAAACACCCAGCAATTTGCCCGTTCAATGAAAAAAACAGACTTTGATGAAGTTCTTAAGACACATCATTGCCGTACATTACATTAGTAACCCTGAAGTCCCAAAGTTTCTGTTAGTAGAGTGTGATAGCTATGTGTTTTTAACCAATTTGTAGTTATACATTACATGATTACAATATGAGGTTTTCTTATATATATAACTGAGTTACCTTTTAAGTTCTAAATCTATTTTATTTACTAATCAAATTTGGTTCATTCATTCAGCACCATCAGTATAGTAGCAGGTCACACACACACACACAAGGTACACCATAGTATCAAAATATTTAAAAGTGGCCAACTTGCATAAAAGTTTGGTCATCGCTGCTTTAGGCTGTGGAGCTCAGGCTCTTTTAGCCTCTCGTGGTAATTCCTAGTGTGCTAGTATTCTTCTTTAGCAATTTTTAGCAATTGAATTAAGCAAAGCTTAAAGATTTTCATTTTTTTTTTTTTGATAATGCTAATATATTATTCAAACTATGCATAATCAAGAAAAGGAGAGAGAATAAGTATCATATGATATCATAGGTGATCCTTCCCATGATTCATAGTGATATGTGGATTTTTTTCCTAATATACCTTAGCATCTCATTACATTACCATGTGTTTATTCATTAATCTAGTAGTGGTAGTTAAATACTCGTGTTTTTTTTTTTTCATTATCAGATAGGATTAAAATAGATGTTTACTTCTTTTTTAATATATGCTTGTTATGCACAAATGCAAATGAGTGAATTTTAGCGGCGTATAAACAAATGATAAGGGAATTGATGATGTGCAAATTTGGTTTTTAAAAATCAGTATAGTTGATGGACATCAGGATATTTAACAGCTCAGCTTACTCATCAACAACTTTGTTTTTCCCCCCTTCTTGAAACTCTCAACTGCAGTCTCATCTGCTCCTGATGCTTTCCCACATTTCATCTTGTGCAAGGCTTTCACTATCCTATTTACCACAGTCTCAATCTACATGCCACCTCATCCCAGATATGAGTGTTGTCTGTAATGTTTTGAAGAAGATAATTAGAAAGCAAAGGGATGACTTTCTATTGAGAAGAAATTACCTATATGAGGGACAGCATGGTTTTAGGGTAAGGAGGTCATGTGTAATAAAGCTCCTAGACTTCTACAAGACAATGAGCTCTGTCTTAAGACAAAGGAAAGGCTGAATGGATTGTTTGTATCTAAAAGCCAAAAAGCATTTGACACTGTTCCACGTAGGAGGACAGTAAAATTGGATCACTGGGCAAGAGTAAGGGGGGAAACCCCGTTGATAGATGGAAGATTACCTAAATGTAAGGGAACGAAGAATGCATGTAGTTGGAGCATTCTCAATATGGGTTGGCTACACCAGTGAAATGTTGCAGGGTTCAGTTCTAGGTCAATTACTCTTCTTGACCTATGTAAAGGACTTGCCTAAAGGTATGTTTGTACATGATGCAAAGGACATGAAGGAAGTGAAAAGCATTGAGGACTGCACCACTTTCTAAGGGGCCCTTGACAAACTCTAAAGTTGTTCTGATACATGGTTGATGAAGTTCAACCTGAGTAAATTTAAAGTAATGAGGATGGTCACTGTGAGAGAGGGGCTCGATATGAATATCATCTAGCAAGAAAAAACCTGGAGGAATTGGTGTGTGAGAAAGATGTGGAAGTCAACAAAGTTCCAAGCCTGTCACTAGAGTTCTTCCTTAGGAGAATAGTTAAGACCGACTGTCTGCTGGCAAATGCTAGAAGAGCATTCAAGTTCATGGATATTGTTCAGGAAGCTGCTTGCATCATACATAATGCCAAAACTAGAAGGTTTGGTCACAGCACCAAAAGAAGCACAAAGAGCTAATAGCAAAACAACAAAGCAACAAAGATGGTACCAATATTATGGAAGATGAATTATAGGGAAAAGGTAGAGGTTTAAATTTGTCTACATTGGAAGAGAGAAGGATGAGGGGTAACCTGAGCACAACCTTTAAGTTTTAAAAGCAGATCAGTGCCAAAGACAGCAAGTAGTATTTTGAGAGATGTGGGGATTGAGCAACTAGAGGACATAACATGAAAGTATGCAATATGCCTGTTCAAAAAAAATGTGCAGAAGTACTTTTATAGTATAAAAGTTGTGGATTTGTGGAATGAAATGACATCATTAATGATGAGTACATGCAAAAATTTAAGAAGTTGTATTTTAAAAAATATATAAAAGATGGGGTCCCAAGTGTGTAAAACTCTCTCCCTATACTTTACAGTACAAATAGGTACTTACGTATATCATCTAACTTATACAGCATTCCGTTGGAATACTCAGTCCATACCTTTTTAACCTTTTCTTTGCCTGCTATCTATTCACTATCAGCAATCTGCACTTTTGCCCCTTTGGTTCTCTTGTTCTCCTTACTATTTACTTCTTTCCTAAATCTTTTCTCTCTCCAGTTCATTGTTTCTCTTGACACCTCTCATCTCCCCTCTTTCTAAGCTCTCATACCTTTCTTGACGTGTCAGTTTCTCATGTACTCTTCCCAATCATATGTACTTCTTCCATGAATATGCCACCATACACCTTCCTTTTTTCTGTAACTAATGAATTGATTTCCATATTCCTTCACTCAGTACCCTTTCTCTTATGTCCACATCCCACCTTTTGCATCCCACATTCTTAAGCACTGCTTCCGTAAATACCTCTTACGCCTTTAATTTCTCAATTTATCCCTATGCCATTCTCTGCTCAACCTTGCCTGGTATGTCTGCACACAAGCCAGTTTTCTAAGCTCACTCTCATTCACCTTTTTTTTTCTTCACATATATGTCGTTTCCTCATCTCCCTAAACTCACCACCAGCTGTCAAACTCATCTCCATTAAGAAATGATCACATGTTCTACCTACTGCCTCTCTTGCCACATTTGGATCTGGCAGCCTTTCCTCTGTATCCATCAATTTGAATACAATCTACTCACCTAAATATACTTATGAATGCGCCTTTCCTTGATACATGTATTCCCAATCACCATTCCTGTTCCAGCACATGACAGTCTTTTTCACCAGGGACCCAGTGCTCTTCAAGTATACCCTCACTTGCCACATCACCCAGCCTTGCATTCAGATCTCCTAGCACCAGTATTCAATACTTTGCATCAGAACTGCGAGAGCACTCACTCAGCTCCTCTTAAAATGCATTCTTCTACACTTCTCTCTCTACCTGAATCATCTGCACAAATAATCACCTACCTCTAATAGTCTTCTTTTATTCTAACCCATAACAATCATAAACTCATTTCCTTATACTCTTTAACACATTTCCAAAGCTGATTCTTCATCAAAAGAGCCACCCTTTCTTATACTTTTATCCTCTTTCTAACCCAGACTTTAACACAAGAACATTTCCGAACCATTCTACCCCCAGCAACTTTGTTTTGTTTAGAGCCAGAATATCCTGGTCTCTTTCATAAAACACAGCTTCTATCTCCCCCCTTTTTTTTCTGCATCATGGACACAGCTACACAAACACCCCAGCATGAACCTTCAAGACATAATCTACATTTCGCTCCTTCCTCCGTTTCTCTTTTTGGGCAGTGGGGTTTCCAGCTCACTTGCGCCCACTTCTAGCTGTTTGTCACCTCATATGACTTGACTTATATTATTATTATTATTATAATTATTATTATTATTATTATTATTACAGATATCCAATCCAAATTCTAAATGCTTGGGACCTAAACTATGCTGAATGTTGGGATTTTCCAGTTTGTTTGCCTTTGTATGTACAGATGATACACATAGAATGTGAAATATGTGTATAAACTTTGTTATTTAGTAATTTATTGTTTTTGTTTTCAAAGCAGGGCTGTTGGATAAATCTTCAGTAACTAAGCTTTTTTGTTTTTTGAAGTTGTAAATGATGGTGATACTGACCCATACTTATCACTTAACTTCTTTGCAGAGGCTTCTTTCTTAAATTTCATCAGTAATTCCACCTACTTTGCAATAATTAGAGAAAAATGCTTCCTCTTAGCACTTCCACCAGCCACAGGACTATTTTTTTACCTTTTGGACAATTTCATGATGAGCCGAGGTAACACAGCCAAAAGGCAAGTTGGAACCGAGACCGCATGTATTGGATCAACTTTCCGCATCCTTCATATAAAGCGGCTATGCTAGGAATTAATCTAGAGCTTAAAAGAAAAGTCTAAAATAGGTTTGTTCTCATAATTACTTGTAATCAACAACTACAATTGTATAGTAATTTTCACAGTAATTTTTTAGTGCAGTTTTCAGTAATTAGAAGTTGCAATTTTCGGTAACCAGAAAAAGTCCGCATGTAATGAATTTCTTCAATCAGACGGAGTGTTCACCCAAGTGTACATTCTTTTCTCCTGTATAGAGATTCACAAATATGATTATAGAGCATCAGTAGTTGCATCTGTGTGTTCTTTCCTGGTACAAATCCCTGTTGGCCTTTATTTACAAGATTATTACTAACCAGATGATCCATATTTTTTCTTCTACTCTTTTGAATATTTGGATCCTGTGTAATGTTAAACAAAGCAGTCTACATTGTTTTGGCATCACTTTGAACCTGCATTTGCATTGGTTGATAATGAGCAAAAGATGGAAGGATAGAGTGAAAGAGGTTTTCTGGTATTGAGGTCTGAACTTTCCAGAGGGCAAGAGGCATGATTGGGATAGAATGAATGGGACTGATGTGGTTGTGTGTGATGTGTTTAATGAGGAGATCCAGGGCAAGTAAAGCAGATGAAGGTATACCAGAGCAATCTGTCAGGCTTGTCTTTGGATGGTAGGCTCTGATTTTGTTACATTATCCATGACAGTTGTGTGGCTGTGTGCAAATGAATCCTTTGTTCATTTGTTCCTGACACTACGTTGCTGAGACAAGAGGAACGAGTAGGTTTATATAAAATTTCTTTAGTCCTGGACATTTTTTCCTTTTCATTTAGTATTACCATGTTGTTCTTTCATATTTCACTAACTCGTTAAAACTTGAATGTTGAGGAGTATATTAATGAAGAGCAAGGTGAATCACAAGTTGATCATTATAATCATCTGATCAGGTCAGCTTACATGAATCTTCTTTTTTCACAAACTGTAATCTTGTCACTGTATGTTTATCATATATATATGCTACTTCCTGTTATAGTGCTAAGCCATTAAATGATAAGCTTATTGTTATGGTCATCTAATAAGGTTAGCTTAAATGAATTTTCATTCCTCTTAAACTATGGTTTGTTGCTGCTCATTTATCATTATTGTAAGTATGTTATTTCCAGTTGTAGTGCTATGCCATTAATTAGATTTGACAGATTACATGCCAGCACAGTAGTTAATGTACTGAGAAAATTACACTTACCTACAGCATGGGCACATGTATGAATATTTTTTTTTGCATTCATGTATAAAAGTGCACTCAAATGTAGGCAGATTTATTCATATATACATGAATACACACATGCATCTGCATATGTTTACATATTTGCATGATGCATGCCTATAACCATGTAGATGTGTATACAAAATGTATGCTGTCACACTTTTATGGTGATTGATAATTTCATCCCTGTAACTACTCAAAAACAGTACACATATATACTAGTTGGAAAATTTTAAGGAGTTTGCATGCTGTTGGTTTTCCTTGACCTACAGTATTAGTAAGTAGTAATAAAGTCAATACCTTCATCCCAATGTACTGTCTGCTGCTTGCTGACTAACCACTTCTGCTCTTTTGACTTTCTAGGGACACAAGAATATCCAGACTGGGCGATGGTGTAAGCTTCTCGTTCCTTGCTTCCCTCTCTGGCACAAAGGTACACATGCACACAGTGTTGTTTTGTCCCTTCACAAAAATCTAGGTACCATTATTTTTTCTTTACTTAATATCATTGTACTTATGACCTACTGTATCTTTGATTATGGTTTGCCAAATTTTTTTTTATAACCATTTTCCATATTAAACACTCAAGTCTTGGGATATTGTCTTAAAGAAAATGGTCTGTGTACTTCTTTCTTGTATCAAGAGACTTAATTGGTTGGACTTGATAACAGACCTTATCTCTAGTTTCAGTGGCAGTACTTGATGATGGTGTTGGTAGGTGGGGGAAGGCACAGAATAGAGGGTGGGTGGTAGTTCATTTGAAAATGGCCCACAGCAACTCACTTCAAAACTACCATTCCTAGGTACTTTAATAAGTTTATTGAATGGAGTATATATGAGTTAAAGTAATATATATAGAATCTAATGTCGACGAGAACATTTGGTTTTTAATACTTCTGAAACAGTCTGATTCGTAAAATGTCATATCATTTTAAAGCAGATGTTTAGGATTTGGATTCATTTGGATGTACTACTGAAGGTAGATAACCATGAAAGAATTAATAACATGCAAGGTTTTTCGGGGACATAATAAATACTGGGGTCACGTAGATATGACATAACAAGTCAGTATTTTTTTTAGTTCTACTTGATAATAACTGAGCTACATGATTTTTTTCCCCAAAAAATTATTATCACTTACAGTATTTTTCAATTCAAAGCATGAAATATGTGGTTCTGTATGAGCAACACTTGCATGCACAGCAATCATATTACTAATATATTTACATCTCTGAAACTTGCATCAGCTACATTGTGGTTTTCCTGTTTTGCTGACACTGATAACAATAATGACAAAGGTACTTCACCTTAGTCATCTGTGATAATATATCACACTCGGCAAAAAAGAATTGAATGTTACTACATTGTAAAATGCTACAACTGTTCATTTACATGTCATTCAAAGATTATAACGTAAAATACCGATTAATCTGTCTGTAGTTGCAGTCTTAAGTTCTTGGCCCTGTATAAACTTTTCATATTTGAGCTCTTTTTGAGGTGAGAATTTATTATAATTTCCCCAAGATCCCTTTCTTGAGTCCTGGTGATATTCCAGGACCCATTCTGAGACCTCCTACAGCTGTAAGGCTGCATTGCTTTCATTTGGAGGGATATGATGTACTCCTCTGGAGTGAGAAATTCTTTGATGAGAATGTACTCCCTTTCATTAACAGACAATGATAAAACCTCACTAATGGTGTCTTTTCACTAGCAATGTAACCTAAATGAATTCTTCAGCCAAATCATTGGGTAAAATTTCCATGTGTTTGAAAATTATAAAAACAAACACTCCCTTGTCAATTACTGATGAGAAACAAAAAAATAGTCATAATCTGTGATGCCAAAGTGCTGCATTTCTTTTCTTGTGTAGCCCCATACTCAGTGAGTGACATATTTGGTTTTTAAGTTAGTAAATTGCTGAGTTGTAAGACCATTAGATATAGGATTCACAGTACACTGTGGTTATTCAGCAGTCATCTTTATATTTGTGGTACAGTAAATCTCCATACTTCTGATGAATTTAGTTGCATGATTATGATTTCTGTTGCATTTTCAGTCTGATCAAAACCACCCTTTTGCAAGTGGTCCACCATTTCTTAGAAATATTAAGCAAAAAAGGAAAATTAAGGCTAAAATTATGAGAGTTTAGAGGAAGATACAGAAACATTGCATTATGTCATGTTTCTTTACACTAATGCACTATGCATGCATTAAAGTGGTAGTATATCAGCATGCATCATATCATTATCGATATCAGTATGTTGCTGTTGTAGATAATTCCCTTGGCATTCATTACAAATGCTCAACCTGCTGTATCCCTGTGAATGCATCACTAATTGTAGCTCTGTCTCAACTTTCACTTAAAACTTGGTTCATCAACAGGAAAAATGACAATCTCTTCCACAAAATCTTCATCAGTCACATTTGTTATGCCACTGTCATTACAAGACAAAACTCCTGCCATTTTTATCCAGAACAAACATTTAAGGAACTTAGGCTGTAAATAACAACACATTCAGTTATGTGGCACTTCCTCTGTCTTTTTGTATATGTTAATCTAGAAACAAATAATTTTGGAATTAACAGGTAAAGATGTAATAAGTATGCCTTACAATACCACCACCTCACCCAGGTAACAAATGTTTGGATTTTATTTAGTTTCTCTTCTTTAAGTTAGCTATATTTCAAGCAGGATTAATGTTCCGTAGTCTGTACATTATAGTCTGTGTTATTGGTTAATTTTTGGAGTTAGAGTAAGATTTTTTTTGTAACCTTTTTCTTCCCGTTGGTTTAAGTAGTCATAGATTTATGTGGTAGCTAGGAATGTAACAATATAAACTACTGGAGTTCTCTGTAATTAGTTTTGTGAGGCAACCCTCATTCAAATATATATCTGGTTTTATAAACAGTTTACACCTGTGTCACTTGTGTGGGATGACAAATCATCCTCTGCATGTGCCTCCCTACTTTGAATGTAGGAAGAGCATACACAGTATTGATTTATAAGTACTTTAAATTTTTGTGTGGTCTTGTCAACAGTGTCTTTTCAATCTTAAGACAGTACTTTGGTTGGTAATGGAGGAAAGAATCTGATTTGTTTTGCAACCTTTTTTGATGAAAATTTCAGATGTCTGATGCTCTTCTTTTTCATATATTTCTTTTATACTTGTAATCAGTGATTAAATATAATGATAGTTGAAGCATTAGTGATTATTATGTAATAATCAGTATTAGCCTCAACATTTGCCAGATGAAATGAAGCTGTAATACAAGATAACCTCAATAATTTGACAGAGCGTGGGCTCTAGCCATGTTAAGTAATGAAAAATCCTGAAAAATGAACACATATTTGAAAATGAACGTAAATAGAATATAATACCTGTAGAAGTGCTTACTACTTACATCAGCACTCTGAGAATTTCACCACAGTCCTCTACTTGCATTTTGATAGTAGTTTCTGTTAATTGTGAAGCAACTCAAACAAAATAAGTGCACTGCATATTGTTCAGCTACTGAATATCAACTCCTCTAGAACTCCTGCAAATTTCCCCTCTTTACACCATTTAAATGCTCCCTCTTCCAACTGATTGTCATCAACTGATTGTCATTTGTAGGTTTTATTATTTTTCTCTTTCCTGTGACTTCTTTAGGTTTCTTTAGTTTTTAAGTCAATTCTTATAGCTTGTCCGTCCTTTTTAATGTCATAAAAGGTACCTCAACCAATTTTCTCATGGAACCACCAGCTTGAATACTGTCAACAACTTTCAGTTTCTCTTTAATTGCCTCTTGATTCCAGTAACTCTTTGTAGGACATGTTGTAGAAGTACTTGGTTCTTTCTTAAGACAAAGTTGTAAGGCACTACAAACTAATGCATTGAAGTGACATCCACTGACCCACAACACATACATAATTCATAATTATACATTTATAATATCTTGGCATCAATGCCAGATTGAAAAACAAATGTTTTTGGCATCTCTTAAATTAGCTTAAATGAGGCATATCCTGAGTTACAAAACACCTGATTATAGAGGTTTATGTATATAGCAACTATTTAATGGTTTTTATGTTGTAATGAATGAAATCTTAACTTGTTATAATTTGGTTCTTTGATATTTCAGTGAGAGACCTTCCTTAGCACTGTTCCTGTGGCATCTTTGACTATGGGACCCACATGCATGGCACTAAGCAAAACTTTCTGAAGATCATGTGCAGCTGGACTGTATTCTTGGCAGCATACAAGTATACCATGCAAGGGCTGTGCGCAATCTATCTTGTCCCTCTGGGTAGATTGCACCACCTAAGGACCCCCTGTTTAATGCACCAACTCCCTCCCTGGGTTTTGTTGACCATGAGGTCCTATGTACCTTCCATCAGGTCCTTACAGGGTGCTTTGCTCAACTACTCCTAGGCATGAGGCATTATCATGCACTGCTCAAGGGTTCTGTCTGCATGTAAGTCACATCATCAGTGACTTGCTTTCAACATTTTAGTTAAGACATAATTCTTGGCTGTGTTACATTAATATATTTTAAGTAAGAGACATCTTAGATATTCACTTGGAAATATCTGATTTTGTAATCTAAAATTACCACATGTTCCTAGGTCCTCAGAACTGAAGCATGTCCCTGATAAGGTTTTTAAACTTGATTGTGAAGGGGTTTTACTCTCAATATTACTGGTAAAAAGAGTTAAATATAAAAATCATCCACAATGAGTAGTCTTAAAATTCACATCGTGCTTAAATCAGAAAATGTGATGTAAAACCAATGACTTGGTCAATATATACTTGCTTTCAGAGGTACCTTACTGCAGCTGTAAAGAATTTGGTCTGCATTTTAAGTGTTGATCCAATACTAATATGCTCTAAGAGAAGTCATGGTATGGTTGTGATATTTGAGGAATTTTGTTTACTCTAAATCTGTATTGGTGACATTTGTAAATCATGATGTATACAGTTGATATTCACTACTGTTTGCAGTGAATATATGCCAACTTCAAGGAAGTTCACAGCTTATTGGGCGTCCTACTTTACCTATTACTGATTATCATTCCATGGGCCAGAGATACATTTAATATCAGTTTCCCCTAATTCTTATTCAAAGAGTCCAGTTTTTACCAAAGCACCTCTCAGAAGATGAAGTACATTGATTATTTCTTAACTGTATTTCCAAGAACATACCCATCATTTCTTAATAAAGATTTTGTGGAAACCTCTGGCCCCCACATTTTTTTTTAGATTAATCAAATGCTAGATATATGAGGCTTAAAACAGTAGATAATCCTGCTGGCAAACCAAAGATATCCACAGTTGCCCCTTCAGATATTGGAGGTAGGCAGATTTTAACTTGTCGTCTAAGGTTTAAGAAGTTTAACTAAAGATGGCCTTTATTATTTTTTATAATTTCAAATGATTTTATCACAGTAATGCAATTTGGTAATTAAACTGAAATGACTGTGACCCTAGGAAGATTAAAATTATATAGAATTCTAAGGATTTAATTCCATGCTTTTGTAGGATTTTTTTTATTTGGGGTGAAATGTAGCCAATGCATAACCAGAAAATAATTTAATTTACGATTGCTGTATAAACATCTTTGTGTTTTTATGCAGTTCCTTTGTACCAAAATTAACAGTTGCAATCAGCTAATTTTGAATGCTGGGTTAAGAAACTGCTTAGCCTCTTATAGATACAGACATCCGATTATATTTCTTTTGTCTTTTAAAGAAGACTTCAGTAATGGAAACTAGCTACTTTATATATTACGACAATTATTGTCGTTGGATTAAACATTATCATAATACAACCTTGTAATTATTCTATTCCTCCCCTCCTTATTTTGTTACATTCCAGTACTCGACCTGTATAGGACAGGTTAACTTGTTCATGGACTAATTCTTAATTTCTATGATGTATTTTTCAAAGCAAGCAGACCTAAGTCAGTATATTCTGTGTGTTCTTAAAAGGAATATTACCTCTGCTTTCCCTGCATAACGTACAAGTGAACAAATAGGGGCAGAAGTTGGGGGCTGGAAATCCTCCCTTCCTGCATTATTCCTTCTGAGATCAGAAACGGTGGTAGAAATTAATTATTTGTCTGCACTTATGCCACCATGCTGGGGGGAAAGGAAAGCTAGTTTATTATGAATGTGTTAGCAGAATTAACAGATGTATCATAGCTATCCACTACATCCAGTGTTACTGGACCCCACCTGCATGAGGTTACACTACAAGAGAAAAGTAACCTTCGGCATGGCTGTATCACAAAGAAAGCAGTCTCATCAGAGAACTTTTCACTCTAAATGAGTTTAACGTTTCCCTGCTAGTGGAAGTAGTGCAGCTGTGGACGTGTAGGAGCTCCTGGAAAGAGGTCCTAGGTAACACCAGGACAATTTCCAAGAAAGGGCTCTTGGGGCATTTATAAAAATATAATTCTGACATGCCTGTTAAGGTTTACCAATGTATGTAAAGTTTACTCTGCACACCAGAACACTAAAGTCCTGGTTATCTGGACTTCACTTATTTAAATATCTATTCAAATATCAAGATGAAGCAGACAAAATAAATTGTCATATACATTGATTGACTGTATTATAAATTAATTAAATAACTCAGGAAACTTTTTTTTTGTTTTTTGAAGGCTCCAGTCACGGACAAAAGTCCACATCAAGGACAGGCCCTAATTAGAATATACAGAGAACTGAGAAAGGGGGAAAACAGACAGGGAAAGT
>JAUUDW010000031.1:66285-77961 GCA_032361385.1 Panulirus guttatus
TAACTAACCATGAGTCTTAAGTTGTCCCAGGAAGAAAAATTCCACTTTCTTGCTTGAAAGCAAGAGAATGTCTCTATAAGTGAGACTTCAAGACATACTGGCAGGACCAAGTCCACCACCCAGACACTTGTTGCTCAGCTCATGAGCTTCCTTTTAACACCATCCCTCCCCGAAAAGCTAGGTCCAGCTGACCTTGCAAGAAAAATGACGTAACTGATAACCTGATGAAGCATGAGGTGTTGAAAAACCCATCCTTATCTTCACATCAACTTAGAAAAAAAAAAAAAATTCCTTGCAAGTGTGTCAGAGAGAACGATACAACACCATGTGCAGATGGATTTGGATTACCAATCACACCATGCTGCATAGAAATCTCTTCACACATGAGATGCATTTGAAACAAGGCTTTTTCCTGTTAAATATTCGGATTGCACAGTTTTCCATAAAATAATGTTGAGCAATGAAAGTTCATTTAAGTGCATCACAACAAGGAATGGAAGGATGAGATGGCAAAGTAATGTCAGCTGCCACTTGCATTACACATGAAAAATGGTCAAGCATCCTGATTGTGAGTGCATGTGTGTGTGTGTGTGTGTGTGTGTGAGTGTGTGGGGTAATTTTAGTGGTGAAAGGGGTCGACAAAGGGGCTGTATTTTTTCCCTAAAAATTATAACAATATATGAAAAATGTTACAAATCAGAGATCATTGGTTGATTTCTACGATATTCATTTTACCATTGTTTTAACGCAAGACACTGGATTTTGCCAGAGTTAAATCAACAATGTAATAGCTCTTGGAGAAAAATATATAAGTGTTGGACTGGTCGAGCAACTCTCACAATCTAAATCTAATATAAAACTGCTACAATGTGATGAAAAATAAGTCATTAGTGCACAGCACTGCATCAATCCTCTGGCTGATGTGAAATCAAAAGGATATGGAGACAAGCTACGGACACTAAATAACTCATTGTCATCAGATTTGATGCTGTACATGCTGAAACAGGTCATCAAAGCTAAAGACAACAGGTCATCAGAGATAAAGGCAGGATGACAAAACACTAAAATATAAGTAAGTTTTTTTTCATGCGATAAATGTTGTGGATTGGAGCCTGTGGTTTCAGTGCATTACAAACACATGACAGCTACAGAATGGATTTGAGCTAATACAGCCTTTATTTGTCTATTCCTGGTGCTATCTCACTAACATGAGAAATGGCACACAAGTATGTAAAAGAAAATTTGAATCAGGACCTTTTTTTTTTTTCCAAAGAATATATTGATACAAGTAAATTGAATATCCAAACAGAGGCAAGAATAGATAACACATCTCTTCTCATCCATTTATGTGGACATTTAAGGGATAAGGAGCATGTCAATGGAAAGTTCTGAGCTTGCTAGGGCAATAAAGAATATGTTTACAGGTGCAGTAGTCTTAACAGTGATGTCTTAGAAAATGAATGCTAGAGAAAGAAAGAGAATGGATGTACTGGAAATGAAATGTCAGAGGATAATACTGTATGTGGTGTAAGCAGGGTTGACCATGCAAGGAATGAGAGCATAAGAGAGATGTTGTAGTAAGTGCAATATGACTGAGAACACATCAGGAGCTGCTGAAATGATTAAGACATACGTCATGGATGAGCATGGCACATAGGAGTGGCATGTGTCTATCATAGCAATGAGGGATATATTAGTCCTGTCAGTGTTGTGCAGTTGCAAATCTTGGAACCTGAACACAATAGAAAGGAAGAGGGTGGATATGTTGGAAATAAAATACCCAAGGACAATGTGCGGTGAGGATAGGCTGATTAAAAGAGCGTTGGGACACTAAGTCTGACTGAGATACCTGACCTGGCTGTGCTGAAATGGTTCAGATATACATCATGGATGAAGACATCTGTATTTGTTTTTGTAGTAACAGGTAAGTTTGCATGGGCAGTAGTCTCACTAGTTTTGTATGGATGTTTCTTGGGGCTTGAATACAAAAGAAAGTGAAAAGGCAATTATATGTGGTGTGAGATGGGCTGACTGCAAAAAAAATAACAGCACAAGAAAAAAGTGTGATAGTATTGCAATCCAAGTGAGAGAGCTCACCAAGCTGTGCTGATATGGTCTGGACATATGTTCTGGACATGCAAAGATTGACTGACTAAGAGGATCTACCAGTCAGACGTGGAGGGAGAATGAGCAGACAGATTATCTACCTACCAGTAAGAGTACCTTCAATGAGTCTGCCATGATGGTAGGAATAGTACATGGCACTCACAGCAGTGCCTGCTTGCTGTACTATTCTTTTTCTCAATAACAAAACTAATACTCATATCTGATTTGTTGTATGAAGCTATTCATTTCAGCAGCAACTCATTTGGCATATTTGTCTAAGCCTCTTTTGAATGTTTCTGAAGTCAATCCATGTACATGTCTTAGTTCTCCCGGTATGGCATTAAATAATAATTCTAGCTTCCTTGATGCACATTCATATAAGCTTGTGTGGTGCATTTCTAATACATTTCTAGGCATTACAATGGATTTGATTTGATGATATGCTTTCCGGTTTAAGGTGATGCTTTTTATACCTTCAATTTGAAGTCAGGCATACATTATCAAATACCTTTTTCTACATTATTCAGGACTATATAGTACAAGTTCTTTCAAACTTTCATGACTTTGTATGCTCTAGTCCACTGATTTTACTCGTAAATTGTTTTTGATTCTATACAGTTTTTGTATTTCAATCTGACTGACTGGCGATCACTACCGCAACAGCATTCAATCTTTCTTACATACATGTTTGCCATCTCTATTTGCAGAAGTTCTTAGCAGCACAACATCAGTTATTTGGCTTCAAAGTGCTATTTCATCAATGTGTTCTTTACATTCAAGTCCTTCCTTTACAAAAACTCCTAAATCCTTAACTGAAGGAAGCTTTGGGATATCGAGGCCAGAACATTATGGAGGGTAAGAGATATGCAAGAGATAGAATGAAATGGATCGTTCTGTTATATGGAGACAACATGTTATCACTGGGTTGATCTATGGGGCTTGGCTAAGTTTGGTGGGCTCTGGTTCCAATTCATTTTACAAGACGGTGTGAGGGGTAAATTTGCAAATATGAAGCCATTGTTCATTTGTTCCTGATGCTACCTCACTATGGTAGGAAAAGCAATCTGATATGGAAATTCTTTTACACCTAACTGAATATTTTGCATACCACTATAAGATTACCAAATTAGATACTTCAGAAATATTCAAGAGTAAAGGCAATGAACTACATAACTAAAGTTTTTCCTTGGTTATGTAAGATAAACCATTAGATTAGCAACAACTTCTGACAAGGAAATTTCTGAAGCTTTAAAATTAACTTACCCTTATTGGGAGCCTAATTTATGAATAGGTTAAGTTCCTGAAGCAAGTTTATCACTTCATAATTCAGAAAATACAAGGAAAACCAAAATTTTGCATGAAATTATTGAAAGTACCTATACATACATGCATATAATAATGTAGTGTACATCATGAAAAAATTATGGTTAATTAAACATCATATTAAGCAACCTCTACCTACAGTAATGCGTATCTAAGTAGTTCCATGGTTTGTACACACGGATGATTGTTTGTAAGTCAGACAGGGGAAAAAAGTATCTTTTTTTAACTTGTTTGTAGAAGTGGGTATTCATAGGTTAGATACTCATAAGTCAGGGACTCCCAGCACTAAGATTAGTTTACATTGTGCTCTCAATACAACTGAAATATTCTTTAAAAACTAGAGTAGAAAATGAGTCCCCATTCAACAAAAACTATAATTATCAACTGGTGTACAACCAAATCATCGATGACAAATAAACTAGAAACCACTGGCCATAAACATTCCTGTACAGATGACATCAGTTTTCATGCATCCTTATGGGACACTTTATCGCTAATTAAAAGCACACTAAAAATTCATTAATTTTGATTAATTCTAATATTTATGACAGTTCTTATGCTGCAGAGGTGTTTTGGGATTCAACTTCAAATTTTCAATACCGTAAACTCTAGATAAAGTGAAGATAAAAATATAATCATCTTCAAAATTTTACTGCTGTAACCTCTAAATAAATATAGGAAAAATCTATATCTACACCTGTAACTCAGAAGCTAAATGAAAAGAATATTGAGCAATTTCCTAATTGCCAAAGGAAATGGCAAACTTTATGAATCTGAGAGAACATATGACAGGACATAGTAACCTAATGGGGTCCCTAAATGTGCATACATATGCATTTATTACAGTCAACAACAATCATACAGATCTCTCTCTTCATGAACTGATAATCTGTTTAATATGTTCATTAATAGCAAAATATGGGAAACAACTTTTCTCTGCTTCAGTAAAAGCATCTGATAAACAAGTTATTTTTCACCTTTTTAACTTCAATATAAACAGTATTTCTAATATCAAAAACACTTGACTCTTTTTAACTTATTTACAAACATAACTAAACTAAGTCAATAAAAAGGAAAAAAACTTTCTGAATATAAATCTTGCTTACCGGAAAATTTTGATGCAAATAATAGACATACAGTATCCACAAAAATACTGTCCACCACCCATATATTTCCAAAGGCAATACACAGATATAGTTTATTGTGGAAACAAACATATGAGCATCTCAGGGTGAAATCATCATACAACTGGTTCCTAAGACTAGTGTTTCTAATGGTGTGAGCACTATCAAACCACCCCAGTGTACTCAGGCTATCTTGGGGGAAGAATATTTTTTCTTTACTCTTCCTCAGTGCACTTCTCTTTGAGAATTTTGCTTCTGGGTGCTGTATTTCTTCCTCCTATGCTTTAAGATGGTTGGCTCTTACCTTCCTAAGGAGGAGAAGGCCCGAAATCTTGCCTGGAAGCAAGAAAATTTGGGTACACGAGAGATTTCCAGGCACAACTTCACACCTCAATAGTACCTTACCTCAATCACGAGATCAAGACCTTGTAAATCCAAAACATGTATACAGAATACTTCAGGAGCCTTGCTAATTCCATACCCAGATGTCTGTAGATGGTAATCAAGGCAAAAGGTGATGACAGAGTACTAAAATGTAAGAGTAACATTGCCTTTGAAAATTGATGGTAAGGTGGACAAGTTTATTTTTGTGGACACTGCAAGAATAACCAACCCATATATCTCTATAAATCTTATATAGCATATTTGGAATAGGCTGTTAATCACTGTAAATCTGGATGCACACATCTACACATTACTAAGTACCCAAATGTAACTAGTATACTTCTGACCTAACCCATAAAAATAACTAATCATCGGTGCTTATTTTCCTGAGACCAAGATATCAGCCAAACTTGGGTAAACATAAGTTTGGCATCAATTAAGATGCGCAACTAAAATATTCTGATGTTTCTACCACACTTATTTCCTTAATGAAAAGCTGTAAAAGCTTACAGTTGACCATAACTGTTGAATGTGGGATCAGTTTAAGTTAATTACTAAAACTTTACAGCATTTTCTGCACACTCATATAGCTCTATTTGGTATAAAGATTCTCTGATCAATATAAATTTTTTCAGTTAAAAGGAATTCTACTTGCAAAAGTAGGATTACGACCCACAGCCAACTGTCTGACCTTTACTTAACATATTATACTTTAGAAACTTGTGCAAATTTCTTTCATAAACAAAGCTATAACATGCAATGTCAGGTATACTGTATGATCAACAAACAAATAAATGATCTTTTCTTACACTGTAAGGTACAGTTGTTCTCAAAGCTGATTACAAATGAGAATTTTGCTCATATTCAAAATATCTCTGATTCAAGATTGAAGTAATACCTCTGAGAGTAATAAAGGCTCTGTAAAACATGTTCCATCCCCTTACTTCAAGTACGTGAAATGGTACAATTTGCCGTAATACAATAGCTCTCTGGCTTATAATGCTAAAGAGGGAGGCTATAAAATATGAAATTCTAAGAGGGTAAAATATAAAAAAGACACAAATGAAATAACATAAAATATTATATTCTGAGATCTCTGGGAGGTTACTACATAAAAGGAATTATTGGTTCACACTTTGAACCCAGTTAAATATAGACATCAGGTGCAAATAGAAAAACAAGGTCATTATATGGGTTTGTGGAAATGTATATGATACAATGATAACAGCATGCATACTCAACAATCACACTACTAGAAATAAAATTACCCTTATTCACATGAATGCACGCCATCACTAAAAAAATCAGGTCACTGGTAGAATAATCCCAAAGATTATGTACTTCTACACACCCACATCACAGTTCACTTTTCTTGTGCATGAAAAGAAGTACAGAATCCTTCTTATATAAAGCAAAAACGATGCACTCATAAAAACATACATTCCTTGGTTCCTTATCTGTTGGACACACAAAGTTATTATTTATGATCATGACACACTGTTACCAATGATGTTCCTACTGAACTTTTACCTTTGTTCTCCCTCAACATAGTTTTATGATGCAAACATAACAAAATAATCACTGTAATATATCTATCAATCTTTGACAATGTAAGCTGGTAGCAGCATGAGTTCAGGATTTCAACCTCCTGAGTCTGTTCTCATAATAAGGAACCAAGTCACCATTGCATAAGTGACATGTACAGAAAACTCTGTTTGGCAAAAAAATAGTCTCTATCATTCTTCGGGATTTCAGATTTAAAACTGTAAAAGACTACACACTAGAGTAACACTACCAGCTATACAAACACTACCTACTACACATCTCCCTGCTCCTGGATTGACGTTCCTTGCCGCAGGATCTTTTCTAACAATACTCTGCCCCTACCTTCATTATCAAGCCTCAGAGGGCAGTTCAGGTGCCGACATCTTTGGTTTTGGTTGGCCAGTAAAGAGTGAATGGCAGAGAATAAAGGATACTGCGGTGTATTGCACTACCTACCCTAAGCTACCATCAGATGCATGGGAGAAAAATGCAAATTGTACTCTTGGCGCCGCAGACACAAATTCCAGGAGGAAAAGGAAATGGTCCAGCGAATGCTCATTTGAGACCAGATAAGGCTGCGCTTTGCTCTCAGTCAAGTTATATTTTGCTCTTTCACAGTATAGAAATCTTATCAAACAAATAATAGGAGTAATTTTCATTTTTGCAGTGAGCCTTACAAGTCTGAAAATTTTCTTAAATGAGAATTCTTAAGACCACAAGTCATACACAATTCTGTAAATCTTTATAGTAATTTTCAAATTAAACGTGCATGAAAAACTTGCTAAGAGCATAAGTTGAGCTTTACTGAGATAGGCATTTGTTCAAGGCCCTAAAAACCAAAAGCATCAAACTCTTTGGCTTCCTGCTTTTTTCTTTCTAACTCCTCCTCCTCTTCAGGGTTGCTATCCAGCTTCTCCATATATTTCACCACACGTTCTGTGGGCTTCAGGCTTCGCAACAGGCTTGTCTGAAAAAATAAACATAAACAGACCACATGAAAATCTAAGAAAAGACCAACATCCATTTCTGCTATTTGTTACAAAATTGGACAGCATCCTTTATATCAAAATGAATTTATCTTTTTACATACCTAAAAATTAATCATACAAACCAAGGACCCCTTTCATGTGACTCTTGCAGCTTCAAGGCTGCACTCCAATCAGGAGCAGGGATGCAATGGTGTGACCTAAAAACATTTCCTGGTGCTCTGCAATTCCAAAGCTGCTCTAGTTTTAATGGCAGGGAAATGATGGACTCTTTGTAGAATGTCATTCCGTGACAAAACAGTATTCCCAATAACTGACCTATGATAAAGGTGACTTTTCACTCTCAATGTACCTTTATACTTGTTCACCATTTACACTGTTTGTGAGGTAACACCAAGAACAGATGAGGAAATGGTCTCCAATCTAAACCCTTATGGAGGATCAACATTCCTTGCTTGGATCCTTCTTCTGTTTCAACTTTTACAATTTGAAATATAAAGAGGAGAGGGTTTCCAGCCCATGCACTCCCTCCCCTTTAATCACCTACAACAAGCAGGGAATATGTGGAAGTAATGTGTCTGAATGTGTGGAAGTAACTACAGATGAAAAGAAGGGAGAAATCATACTTGAGAGGAACCTGGATGTTCTAGCTTTGATAGAAACAAAGCTAAGGGGAGGGGGTAAAGGATGGTTTGGGCATGCCTTATAGTTAAAGTCAAGGGTTAGCGTTAGTGCCTGTGACTTTTGCTATGTTGGTAGGACTACAGTGCTGCACTCAGCACTTGACAAACATCATTTCTCTCAACTGCCTTGCCTCATCCCCTATTTGTCTTGCTTGTTGTCTACTGTGTTGTTTTCAACAGCAGCTTCTCCTCTAGCACAGTCACCTATTCTAGGATCATTTAGTACTGTCTTCAGCTATGAGCCTAATCTTCTTTTGAATGTTTCTGTACTCCCTCTATTAAAATTTCTTATATCACCCAGTGTTGCATTAAACAACTGTTCCAATTTCCTTGCTGGGCATTCATGTATCTTTGTCATATGCATTTTTGTATGTTTCTAGGAATTATCTAATGATTTAATGATTCTAAATCATATATGTCCGGTTACTCTCAGGTTCAAAACAATGTTCTTGGTTCCTTCTATTTGTTGCCAAGAATATATCATTAAATACATCTCCCTCTGATATTTGTGACTGTAAAGCTCTAGTTCCTTTAATCGTTCAAGGGTAATTCATTTGCTTTATTCCATTTATCTCACTTGTGAAATGTTTCTGCAATCTCTATATCTTGCTTAATCAAATCTGCTTTACTGCAACCATAAAACATTCTCAATATCATTCCACTCATTATATGGCTTGAAAGCACAACATTTTCATTATGTTCCTTGAATCTAAGAAACAAGAGCTAATGATGGAGTAGCACAGCTCTTGAAGGAGGATTAGAGGGAATGTGTAAAACAGAGCAAGTGAAGAAGCCCCACACTGATGTAGGTAACAATGAAAGTGGATTACAAGGGGTGGGTGATTATCAACATTTTTGCAACTAGAGAGGTGAGTGTTCTCGGAGATGAGGGAGTTTGTCAGTAGTTTTTATGTAAAGGATCAAGCGTTTGCGATGGGGGATTTGAATGTGAAAGAGCGTAACGTGGCAGTTTGAGGCAGCTGCAGGGTTTCAGAGAAAGGTCGTGGGGTAATTGTAAAGTGAATAAATAACAAAAGATATATAAAAACATTGTTGCAGAATTTCCCACTCCTGAGGAGTCCATCATTTCCCTACAACTGGAAGTGAGGCAGCTGTGGAGCTACTGGAGCTTCCAGAGAAGAGGCCCTAGAGTAACACAAAGACACTTTCAAGAATGGGGTCTGAGGGTAATTACAAATAAAAAATAAGAAAGATCACAAACACAGTCCCATGCTATCAAAAATTATACGCTTCAGGTAACTGCTTTCAGGCTTATCACAGGGGTCAACCCTCATCATTGCACAATGATGAGCATGAGATTTGGGAAGCCATCAGTTTTGAAAAGACCTAAAGGACTAAGCAAAACCTAAAGGGCATTTTTGAAATGACAAGTTTACTTTCCTATCATGAACGCCATAAACTTTCTCATTCTGAGATGAATAAGAATGTGTCAGTGAGAATCCTTCAAATCCACACTAACTAAGTGTTTAGCCTCAAGGACTGTCGGACTACTTGTAATGTAGTCACTTTGAACTGTTTTTCTGAAGCAGTAATAACTAAAGACAGGTTTAAAATCATTCTTTTCTTGTCGTGACATTTCTATGACAGAAAGAGGATATTGACAAAAACTAGTCCTCTAGCCCACTCTTTTACATCTTTGATTATCATGTCTTACATATATTCTCAAAACTACAGAATCAAGGTTTGTCCCAAATTTTCCTTAGAAGGGCTGTTAAGTGATCCATCTCCAGCCCAGGTCCCTTTACAATAAGAAACAGCCTAGGTCCCTTTACAACAAGAAACAAATCTCTAGATCTAAAGGTCTAGCTCTGAGAAAATGAACTGCTTTTTCAGCCTTCGGCATCATTCCAGGCTAGTTCCTCCAGGGAAAGAAAACCATTCTGGCATCCCCAGAAGGAATCTTTCTATATTTCTAAATAAAGAACTGGTTAATTAGGTTATTTCTGAGATGTCATGAAATAAGACAGAATCAAATGACAAATCTTTGCGTATGTTTGTTTAGAATAAAACCTAAGACTTCAAAAGCGAAGCTGTGGGAGTGAGAAGTCAAGAGCAACTGAAACCAGGCTCACTAATGTCCAATCTAGGATTATCACTGGACCCCATTATGCAACAGCTAGGGTGGACTGTCGAAACACAGAAAATAGAGGCTCCAATTTTCTCAAACAGCCTTGGTATTCTAACATCAACAATTGAAGACAATAAATCCAGAAATGAAGCATCAGAATCACAAACCTCTATGAGTAGTGAAGACTACTCTCCTGATGTACTTGGCCCACCTAAATTCTCTTAATCCCTGGGGGAAAACTCACACTTTTCTCCTGCAGAAAAGGAAGAAAACAAAGAACCTTGAGGGCATCTTGTGTGGACAGAGGGTTTGGAAGGAACCCCTTTTTCCTTTGACAAAGGATTAACTGCAAGTCTACCAAGTGGTACGACTACCAGTCTGGGGTCTGTTTTAAAAGTATCAGGCACTGAATATACAAGTCTTGAAACAAGAGAGAAAGAAACACTAGGTCTGTCTTCTGTATGTGGAAGACCAGTGATTCTAAATCCAAGACCCTTCATTATGTGTATGATGTTCAAAAGATGGAATTCTGCCCTTTCTTAACTCATAATTATTGGTGGAATCTAACCATACCTGCCCTTCCCTTCACTGTCATAAAAGCCTTCAAGTAACATGTATTCCAGTAGCTCTACATGCCTAACTCTTATCTGACACACCAGACACCTCTCAGGAGCAATGAGAAGCTTGGAAGAATAACAATTTCCATGCTAGATACATTTTATATGGGAGTTATTGAGTTCAATGCGTCTGTCACAGCTGGTGATACCACACACTTAGGTTTCTGCTGAAGAAGAGGTGCCCTGAAGTATGCCATGCTCCTCTGATGAAGGGGATGGAGATCTGAAAATTTATCTTACGGCTTGACACACAAGAAAAGTTGAACATTAAAACAAAAAAAATTCATAATGCCAGGAAAACGTTTACTTCATCACCAGAAAAGATGAATCATATAGGAAAACTTCTTCCCTCAAACTGTCACTGCTTAATCTACAAAAGACACTCTTACTTTGATTATCATATATAAACACTTGTTTTATTTATTTATACCCAATGAGACTAACAAAACACACTAAACAACAAGCACATCTCCTGTGGATGCCCACAGAAAGAACCCAGAATATGTAGGAATAATTGTTGTAAATAGCTTTTTGGGTAGAGCTCCTTCCTCATGCATCTGCAAAAGCACAATATGTATAAACATGGGACCCAAAATGGGGACAAAAACCATGTGATAAACCCATTCCTCTCGTACCCTAATATATCATCAGCAAGCTAGTTGTGACACGGCAAAAATAAGAATACTTGAGTATCTTTCATATTCCCAAATAATGAATCAGATACAAAGTGAACTTGTTCTCCGTTTCTGTCCATAATGAGATCCCACATCATATTCTAACTTGTATTATCAATGGTGGTGCTTACCACTTACTGGCATG
>JAUUDW010000031.1:142335-153381 GCA_032361385.1 Panulirus guttatus
CCCCCCCCCCCCCCCCCCCCCCCCCCCCCCCCCCCCAGGGGAGGGACCGTGCCCTGGAAGAAGTAGTTTATGTACCTCGGTATCAGGGGGCCAGTTCCGATACGGTACATTGAGGGACAGTTTTCTCTCCTGTGGCTTCAAGAACCATTTACGGTACAGTACCATGAGAACCAGGGTACAAATATCATAGTTACAATGGCTCAGTGCAGTACACTACCTCAAGGGTAACTATACCACTCCTTACAAGTTCAGGAATGCCCTACGTAACATTCAGAATTTAGCGACACTTGGAGATGTCGCTTTAGGGATCAAATCCTTAAATTTTACACCGATAAATCCATATCTCTCTTTGGTTCAAGTCTCACAAGGACCTTCCCTTCCTACAGGATAATGGTGCGCGGGATATCCTACACGGTGCACGGTCTGGTGCCGGCCTCCTGCGTGTTTGCCGATCGCTACAACAGGGAGGAGGTGGTCAGGTCGTTCGGCCGAGAGATCAACTTAAACCCGCCCCTCGTCCTGGGCCAGCTGCCGGACATCCCAGAGGAGCTGCTCAAGTTAGATCAGGTGGGTTGGAAGCAGCAGCGGAGGGAGAGGACATGGCGCGCAGAAGGGAAGGACCTGGTTCATGGCTGGAGTGAGGAAGCATTAATATAAAGAGGTTGTGAGTCCTTGTGAAGCACTGCTCACGCTACCCTCCTGACGGAGGCTCTGACGAAGTTTGGTGCTCACTGGGGCCACAGCTTCAGTCTTATGAGTCTTCAATGAGGTGGTGAGGGAAGAAGGGACGTGGCTTGATATGGCGCAGGTCCGTCATGAGGGATTCTAGAGGGTCTCTTCTTCTTGGAGTGTTCGCTGCCTCACTCGGCAGTGGCGTGAACGTTATCTCAGTGGGAGCGAACGGAAGATAACATGCCAGAGGAACCTCCTCATCCCTGTGGGTTGGGGGGTCACCAGTGGCGTGCCGTAGGGTGCGGTCTGTCTCCTCTGGGCCTTTGTCGATAACGGATAGACCTCAGTCTAAGTTGACTCTGTTTGCAGATGATGCTGTAGCGTCTCTCTTCCCCTCTCTCTCACACGCCCTGACCTTCTCCTCTCTCTCCCCCTAGGTGTTCATCAAAAGCGAGCTGAAGGTGGGCGTGGTGTACGTGAAGGAGGAGCAGTACACCGAGGAGGAAATCTTGGACAACAACGACACGTCGCCGCTTTTCGAGGAGTTCCTCCAGATCCTCGGGGACAAAGTGAGGCTGAAAGGTGAGCAGAGTGAGCTCAGCAGGTGAGGCAAGTGAGCGTAGCAGGTGAGGCAAGCGAGCTTAGAAGGATGAGGCGAGTGAGCTTAGAAGATGAAGTGAGATGAGAAGGTGAGCAAAGTGAGATTAGCAGATGAGGGAGAATGAGCTTGGAAGGTGAAGGAAGTGAGAGATTGGTAAAGAGAGTGAGATTAGTAAAGGAGAGGAAGTGAGATTAGAAGGCTAGAAAAATGAGGTTTAGATGCTTGGAAGTAGATGACGAGATGATAAGCTGAACCCCGTTCGATACTGCATCAGAACCAGCAGGGTTCATCGTGCAAGGTTCTGTACCACATCAGAACCAGCAGGGTTCAGCTCTATGCCTATAGGCCTTTTCCCCCCTCCTGAGAAATGCTCTATAAACCTCCCGTCTTCGTTGGCAGGGTTCGACAAGTACAAGGGAGGACTGGACACGGTACACGACCTCACGGGGCTCTACAGCGTCTACGCCCACTGGAGGAATATCGAGATCATGTTCCACGTGTCTACGCTCCTCCCCTACGAGAAGCACGACCCCCAGAAGGTGAGAGACCCCCCGCCGCCCTGGGGCGGGCGTTGTAGCCTTGTAGTTGTAATGCCGTGTTGTGGTAGTGTCCCCCGTGGCTCCGGGGGTTAGATTTGCGGGAGTTATAAAAGGTTGTGGGTTCGGATGTTACAGTGACTGTCTGTGCTTTCTAAAGTAGGGCTTTTGGATTTGTGAGGTTCTCTGTATTACAGGAAGGTGGTCTTGTCTGTCTCCTGTCCGTAGACGCGCCGAGGAAGCTGCCAGACGCGTGATTACTAACTCCGATCCACACTGGCCAATAATTCATCCATTTTCTTCGATAGGAGAGAAATTGCTGGTGGGATGATATAGTTTCAGGGAAAATATGTTTGTGTGAGCGTGAAGGATGTGCCGGCAACACGGGAGACATGACGAGAACAATTGCGGGGACGAATGATCATACCACTGAACAACGTCATTCCGCCGTTCACCGACGTCGTTGTAGGAGCGTCTGCCCAGCGTACAACTTGAGTCCGTGGCGTAGGTGGAAGTAAACTTTTGAACTAATAATTGATACCACTGAAGTGCTTGTTTAGCCATGACTTAATTGTATCTATAGGTCTTCTCTGAAAGTCATACGGTGGAAGATCAATTCATTGTTCTATATTTCTGCTGTGAGAAAAGAAACTGTTTTTGCCTTCGTTTTATTTTATCATCTTCCCTGCGACGGTGTCTTTCCCACGAAGGCGAGACCAGACCCATCAAAAGACTTGGACCCGCTGCTCCGCCGGGGGGAGACCCCGCTGAAGCTGGCGACAACAACATGTTTTCTGTAGTTTCAAAGGTGCGAGAATGCCAGAGGTTGTAGGGTTATAGCCGAGTTGTTGTTGTGGTGACTATATATCCTCTGTGGTTTCAGGGCCAGTGAGTGGTTGTAAAGTTGTGAGTTGTTATGATTCCCTGTTACGAAAGGTTTCATGCTGGGGTTGTGGAAGTTGTAAGGTTGTAGTTATAGCTGATGTTATGATGGTTAGTCATGGCTCCTGGGTTTGGGTTGGTGAAGTTTGTATAGATGTAGTTGTAGCTCAGTTGTTGTGATGATTCTTGGTGGCTCATGGGACCGAGCTCGCACAAGGGTTATAAGGTTGTAATTATCGTTGCGTTCGCTGTGGCTCCAAGAGGCACATGAAGGGTGTGAGGCTTGGGGTTGTGGCTGTGGTTGTAATACTTCCCTGTATGTCGCCCCCAGCCGACTCATGCCTCGACTGTCGTCGTCTCCCCACAGCTGCAGAGAAAGCGACACATCGGGAACGACATCGTCTGCGTGGTCTTCCTGGAGGCGGACAACACGCCCTTCTCGCCCGCCTGCATCAAGTCCCACTTCCTGCACACCTTCATCGTCGTCAGGACGAGCCCCAGGATCAAGTTCAAACCCACGCGTTACGAGGTACGTCCCCATCAGGTGTTTGATTGGCGAGAGACTGTACGCCCTCTGTAGGTATACCCACTCCACTCTAGGCCACTGTATACGAGTATGCTCTACCGAACTTGATTCATGCACAGCTGTGGGTGTCAGAACGCCATAACAGACATGATTAGCAAGACACAGACACCAGAGCATCACTGTCGGTCGATGATACTTCTACACACCTCTACAGACAACACACCTCTACACTCTCGTACTACACAAGCTGTATTTCCCTGTACTGCAGCTCTGCACAGGTATACAGCATTTAGGCACTGAGACTGAAGGCAGTGTAGGCCTCCTTTTTAAAAGCCATTCCTGCTTCATTGTACTCTTGAGGGAGATGCACCACTTGCCGCCCACAGGTGGCGGTGGTGTCCCGGGACGAGGTTGGGGCCTACAAGCCCTACCTGTGGGAGCAGAGCTGCTTCGAGAAGGGCCCCATGTTCCGGGAGTGGCTCCTCACCAAGATCGTCAACGGGGAGAGAGCCTCTTACTCGGCGCCCAAGTTCGCCCGCATGCAGGACCGCACCCGCTCCCAGATGCTGGAGGACCTGGTCAACAACCTGCAGAACCACGCCGAGACCGGCCAGATCCCCAAACCCTACAGGTACGTCTCCACCTAAGGGTCGTCATCACCCTCCCCAGAGGTTCATCGTCTCCCCGCACACCCGTGACCTCCCCCTCTCCTTCAGGTCATCATCTTCCACCGAAGTTGACCCCTCATCTCCTGAAGTTACTTACCTCTTCCCCTGACACTCAACATTTACCTGGTAGTATCTTCACATCCGGACTCTGTCTTGCCCTCGGAGGTCAACAGCTTCCCCCCAAAAAAACTCTGTTGCTTCCTTCTGAAGCACGACAGTCGCATTCAGTGAACTGTTTACAGTTTTGTGGTTTGTTTTCATTTGCATGAGTCCATCAGTTCCCCATGAAGTTTGTTCGCTGTTGAATTTCACGTAAATTTGTTCTCCATATTGACTGGATGAATGTGTGTGTGTGTGTCTGAGATCGTCCCTGTCCCCAGGTGGTTCCTATGTCCTTGAGTGTGTCTGAGATCTTCCCTCTCTCCAGCTGGTCCTCATATCCTTGAGTGTGTCTGGTCACTCCTATCCCTACGAGTTCCTCATATCTTTGAGCGGGTCTGAGGTCGTCCCCATCCCCAGGTGTTCCTCACGTCCTTGAGTGTGTCTGAGGGCGTCCATGTCCCCAGGTGCTCCTCATGTCCTTGAGTGTGTCTTGAGGGCGTCCCTGTCCCCAGATGGGCCTAATACCCTTGAGTATGTCTGGTGGTCGTTTTCTCCGCTGCTCTCCCCACCTCGAGTCTCGCCTTCCCTACAGACGCGGCTCCTGGCGGCCCATCGGTCACATGCGTCCCTCCTCGCCACTGCTGGACTCAGTTCGCGACCTGTTCGAGGGCCACGACCAGCTGGCCAAGGACTTCACCCGTGCCTTTCACAACACCGAAAACCAGTTCAACAATATGCTGTTCGACGTCACCTTCTTCGTGGGCTCCGGCAAGGAGAAGTGCAAGCTCTTCGGCGTCCGGGCCATCCTCGGCGTCCGTAGTAGGTGAGTGCCACCAGGTGATGGACTGGTGAATAGGAGAGATTAGTGCCACCAGCTTCGTAGGTAGTGACAAGAAGAGATGATGAGTGCTACTAGGAGAGGTGGGTGCTAATGGACTGGTACTAGGACATGTGGGTGGTACAAGGTGCCACATGGCTGGTCGGGGAAATTAAGGTGCCATCAGATACTGAGCAGGTGACCAGGACTGTCAAGGTGACCCCAGGTGTCTCGAACCCGGGGCAAGTAGTTTTTGTAGGAACTGGGATGAGTTCTATCCGGCTTTGGTGTTGAACAGCAACCTAGGGGACGAGGGATCTCAGATGGCAGGAGCTGCGGGTGACGAGCTTCAGTACCATCTGCATTTTCCAAGAAAGATATTGTAAACCACATGTGAATTAGGATGTTGTATGTATTTTGATTTCCAATTGGAAGTTCTTAGGGTTGAATGCTTCTGTCTTTGTAATTACACATTCCTTTGAGTCTTTGTCTCCTCCCTAAGTCTCTCTGACTGGCTTCTGCTCCCCAGGGTGTTCCAGGAGATGCTGTATGGGTTCAGCACGGGTTTCGGCTAACCGCAGGTCTCGGTGGCCGACATCCTGGCCCGAGCGGTGCCCACACTGCACTCCCCATCCCACAAGCCCAAGAGCTCTAACTTTCTCCAGGTGAGTCCCAGGTGCTCATGCGACCCAACTGGCAGGGTACATTATTTCCTTGCGGAAAGTGAGCTCGTGGTTAAGAACTCACTCGATACTCAAAAGAGAAAGGGAAAGACTTTGTCTGTTACGTAAAGCTCAGACATAAAGGACGAGAGGGCTTCCGAGAAGGTTGAGCCATTGTGATTAAGTCCCAGATCAAGCGTCTCTCAGATGAGGTCGTAAAGGCTCAAATGTCATTTAGGTGAGTTCCAGGAGTTCGAAGCTTCTCCAGGCGAGTCCTTAGAGCTCTAGACATTTCCGTAGTACGTCCCAGTAGGTCAAGCGTCCATCAGGGGAGTTCGAAGATCTATCACCTTCTGCAGGTGACTCTCAGGAGACCAGACTTCTTTCGGGTGAGTTTTGAAGGTTCATGTGCTCTCCAGGTGAGTATCGTGGTCTTAAACTTCACTCACTTCATTCCCCAAAGCTCCGACTTCCTTTAGATAATTCAGAGGAACTAAAGCTCTCTTCAGGCGGTCAAGGGAGCTCAAACTTCCTGTAGACTAAGTGAACGTTCTTCAAAGTTCTATAGGAATCTCAGGAGCTCGTGATTTTCTTCAAGTGAGTCCCACGATTTCAAACCCTCTGGATGTTACTTTCCAGGGAACAGCTTGCAATAAGCTCCAAGAGCTTTGATTTACTCCTGGTCTGCTCCAGCTAGCTATATGAATCAGATAGCTCTTTAGCTCAGCTGAGTTGCAAGCTCATTTGAGCCATCAGTGGCCAGAATCACTAGCTTAGCTGAGGGAATAGCTCGGAAGGGTCTTCAGATATATACCGTTTTCTTAGCCTTTTATAACCCAAGTTTCCACCAGTAAGTTAAACCATTTCTTCGACCTTCCCCCCTCAATAACTTCAGCCTCTTCCAGTGACCTGAGGTAACCTGGAACGGTCTCCGGCAGGTGCCCGACATCGGGACGCCGCGGCCCAAGAGCGTGCCCAACTCCCCGATCGTGATGCGTGCCTTCTCTCGCCTGGGGACGCTCACCTCCGGCTGGGGCAGATCATCCAAGAAGAACGACCGACTCTCAGTCGAGGACAAGAAGAAGTGGGCGTCCTCGCAGGACTGTTCAGGTGGGCTCCACTCTTCTCTCAGCCCGCCATCAGGTGGGGCGGGTAGCTGCTGCTGCTGCTACCGCTGTTGACGGCGCCTCTTCCCAGTGGCTGAGGTGCAGAGCGTTTTAGGAACTTGTCTCAGCCAGTTACCAAAGGGTCTTTAGGACCCCACCTTGGCCCTGGAGGCTGTGCCGTAGACCAGAGCGCTCTCCTGGGGGTTTTAGGTTTTGGGAACGTGACGAACCAGCGTCACGTTCTCGAGGCAGCTGAGCCCGAGACGGTGGCATTTGTCAGGGTCTCTAGTTCCCCTAGGTGGCTGGTGAAGGGCGTCAGTAGTTCTGAGAAAAAGACAGACTATTTTTTGGGTTTGACATGCGCGTTTTGGATCAGTAAGACCTATGTTATTCAGCAAGTAATTCTGGAACATTATGTTTCGTGAAACGGCTCAGGTTCTGTGTTTTGAGTAATAGTGCAGAAGTAAAGTAATGGGATTCTTCGTGGTGGAGACTGTGTCTTCAGGAAGGTAAAGCCATCAGGTCGCCCACAGAGCCCTCTGCAGGCTGCTGGTCTGGACGAACACTCCCTTCCTCCCTCCACCATGACTGGTTCAGGTGTGACAGTCCACTGTTTCATGGTGTCCCCAGGCCCGTGGTCTATCTGAGGACCCATCAAGCGGTAGTGTGCTCGGGGAGGGTCAACATCTCTCTCAGACAACATCAGATCAGTTATGTGGGAGAGTTGAAGCCAACGCCACGTTATCCATCCCATGTATGTGGAAGTAGAGTTACTATTATGGTAAAGTGTAGAGACACTGAGTCTCCTGAGCTTATGGCTTAACTTTTAAGTAAAGTGTTATGAAGTACAACCCATACTGAAGGAGAGTTATGACCTCATTCGCCAGGTTCCTGTAATATATGTCTTGGCCAGTGTGACCAACTGTTAACAATGTTACGTTCGGGTAGAACACCGGCTGCCTCGCCCCACTTATATGTTACCCACGCAAGAGACATCAGTTCTGGTGCTTCCAGGCGGGAGACATCTTGTGTGTTAAGATAACTAGATGAGTACTGTATTCCCTTGACCTGCTTCATTCATAGCTCTGCTGTGAGGCCTGTTACCTTCCCGGACCTTCTCCTGTAGTAGGGTCTCTGGAGAGAAAGTGTCACCAGGTCAGAGATGATAGTACACGGTTTTTAGTGCAGAGATTTTTCTCCTGACTTTTCAGAAGGTCGCTGCCATAAGGCCTTCCTTCCTCCCGTTCACTGTCTCTGTGTAATATAGTGGCCCTGTTCATGCAAGCTGAGGCCACCAGTTTATGAAGCGGTTTTGGATGAGGTAGCGGGGAAGGCTAGGAGATTTGTAGCCACGACTTCACACGATACGCGAGGGAGTTGGTCTGTCTGGCTGGCTCTCCACGGGGTCTGTCGTCCAGACCAGTGTAGATGGTCCCTGTAGGCATCACTGGGTCAATAGAGGTCGGTAACGACATCCTCTGGCTGCATCACTGATGAAGTTTTTTTTTATATTACTAATTAAGAGTTATAATTAAGTTGGTTGTAATGTTGTTAGTTTATTGATAATGTTATGTCCTGTGTGTTGTTGAGAGGTGAGTGAGCGGTGGTGAAAGGAGAGTTGCTGACTGAGAGGGGATGATGAGTAAGTGAGAGGACCGAGGAAAGTGGAAGTTTGGGAGAGGAATCTGTGAAAAAAAAAGTGAGAGGAAAACTGTAGAGGGAGAGTTGAAATGGGAGGAATTGATGACATAGAGTGGGATGAAGAGAATGTGAGCCACAGTAGACTTCAGCATGGTTGTGGTGTCGAACTGCAACCCTGGAACGAGGGATCTCAAGTGTTATGAGCTGACGGTGGCGAGAACGGCACACTAGCTTCTTTCCGAACTCTTTAGGTTAGACATGGGACAGGCGAGGAGGTGGATCGAGGTGATGATGATGATGAAAGAGAGAGAGAGAGAGAGAGAGAGAGTCATGTCGGTGAGAGGAGCTGGAGGCGAGGGAGAGAGAGGGAGGAGAGAGCCCCAGGTAAGAGCGGTGGCTGGCCCAACAGGGAAGGACGGCAAGGAGCGGCAGGGGGACAAGAACGCCCTGGCGGTGCCGCGTCTGAGCGTGTGCGCGGACGGTGGCAAGGTGGACCGGGCTCGCCTGTGCCAGACGGAGGTACGTGTGTTGGTGCCCCCGGCCAGCGAGCGCCGCCAGACCCAAGTACGGTAAACCCCACACTGGTGCACGACCTCCCCAGCAGCACGTATGTACGTACACCCACACGTCCAGTACTGAGTGCAAAGCCTCGGACCGGCACACGGCCACCTGTGCTTGTGATGCCACACACAGACACACACGCACACGCACACACACACACACACATATATACTTTTTTCTAAAACCTCTCTAGACCTTCACTCTCTCTTTCACAAAGAGGTGATCGACATCCCTCAGAGCTCATTCACGATCAAGTCTGTCTTTTGCAAGCCTATTAATCAGCCAAAAATCCAATAATGCTCGCCTACCATCTAAGCCGCTCACTCGGGTGTGCTTATGCATGTACCTCATTCCAAACCTGGTATTCCTAATCAATAGTCCATTTCTAATGCAAAGCTCTGCAAATCCTTCACCATTTTCATTCTTAATACTATTTACCCAGTTTCCCCAAGTATACCCTCAACTACCATATCATCCACTTTATCAAACAAAGCACCCATGACTAATACTCGATCCCATGCATCAAAAGTGCAAACACACAATCGTTGGTGTAGCGGTTAGCATTATTGACCGCGGGTTCGAATCCTCGGCGTTGGAAATGGGTACTTGGCATCAGCTGAGGTGTGTGTGTGTGTGTGTGTGTGTGTGTGTGTGTGTGTGTGTGTGTGTCTGTCTGTCTGTCTGTCTGTCTGTGTGTGTGTGTGTGTGTGTGTGTGTGTGTACATAAATAGGAGTAATGACATACATACAAGGCTAATAAACGAGGCAGCATGAGTGTAAACTCTTTTCCCGTAACACAAATAATGTATCAGCAGCTTTCATGGGAGAGTGGTGATTCAGAGGGTGGTAATTCAGAGGATTCAGAGAAACAACGTTGTTTCAGGAGCGCTGGAGGATGTGTGGTTCAAGTGTTTGCTTGACGAAAATGATTTGTGTGGGAAACAGAGAAACAGAAGGATTTGTATGAGTCCTTTATGGTTCTGGAGAAAACATATGATAGATTTCATAAGTATGATTCGTAAATATATATGTGATGAAAGCTATCAGGACCGGTGAGGAATTCTCATTTCGAGAGTACGGCGTATGTGTGGGAAGAATGAGAGGAGGGCGAGGAGTTTCAGAAGGTGGTTGTATAATGCCATCGTCGCTGTTTAATCTCTTTATGGATAGAGTGTTGAATGGTGGTGCATACGAGGTTTATAGAGTAAAGAGTAGGTCTACAGTCTGTCAGGGGTCTAGGGGATGGGAGGCAAGTCAGTTACTGTTTGCTGTTAACACGCACTGGCGGCAGCTTAGAGCAACAGGTTTCAAAATATGGTTTCTGTGTATAGTAGAGTGTGTAGGAGTCTGTTGACAGTTAACTTGAATAAAAGTAAGGTTATTAGGTTTAGCGGAGGAGAGGGACAGGCTGTCTTGAGTGTGGGTTTTAATGGAAAGAACATGGAGGAAGTGAAATGTTTTAGATTCCTGGGAGTGGACATGGCAGCGAATGGAACCGTGGAAGTGAGCCACAGGGTTGATGAAGTAAGGTTCTTGGCGTATGAGGAGCGCGTGTGAAGGTGAGTATGTGTATGCTTGACGTCATAATAGTCCCGACGGAGTTGTTTGGAAGTGGGGCAAAGTACAGGAAGAGGATGTGTGTTGAAAATGAAACGTTAGAGATGAATATGATATGTGAGGAGGGTTGACTGTGTAAGGATAAGAGACAGGTGTCGCAATAACTGGAGTATGTATGAGAGAGCTGCAAAGGATGTGCTAGAATGATCTGGACACACGGAAAGGATGAATGAGAAAAGGATGACTTAAAGGATGATATACATATCGGTTGTAGAGGGAACAAGGAAAAAGGAAGATACCAAGGAGGAGGAGGAAGAATGCAGTGAAAGAAGCTTCTATTGTTCGGGGTCTGAACTTGCAGGAGGGTGTCAAGCGTGCAAGGGATAGAGCGAAATGGAGAGACGACGTTGGGTACTTGGGGCGGAGGGGGGAACATGCTGTTTATGGGTTGAACCAAGGCATATAAAGTGGTCGGGGAAAACCAAGGAAAGGTCTGTAGAGCCCGATTGTGGACAGGAGGCTCTGATTTCAGTGCACTGCGCGTGACAGCTATGGCGTGAATATGAGCGAAGGAGGCGGGATCTTCGTCTGTTCCTGGCGCAATCTCGTGAATAAGGAAAACGGTGAAAAATTATGAAAAGAGTGAATGTGTGCACACACTGCGTGTGGAGAAACAAACATAGTAGGAGGAAATATGGAGAAAACACTCGAGGGT
>JAUUDW010000031.1:165723-178530 GCA_032361385.1 Panulirus guttatus
CAGCTTGCTGAAGATCATGTTGCCCGGGCCGAAGTCGCGGGTGACCTTCTCGTAGTTGTTCTCGTACTCGAACTCGGAGCAGGTGAAGGAGTCGTTGCCAGACTCGTCCGTGGAGGAGTCTGGGGGCTCCAGGAGCTCCGTGTTGGTCTCGATCAGCTCCGCCAGCTTGTCCTTGCGCTGGTTGTCCTCGCTGGAGGAGGACACGGCGTCCAGCGTCGACACCAGCGACGAGTTGCGCGGCCTGGTGTTGAGTCGCTCGATCTCCTCCGGGGTCAGGCCCAGGCTCACGCTGCTGTCGTGCTTCTTCTTCTTCGTGGACTGCGAGGACGCGTGCATCGACCCGGACGACTGGGACAAGTGCGACACGGGCGAATTGAGAGACCTCTCGCTGGTGGACATGACGTCCTTCACGCCCGGCCCCTGTGAGGTTGCGAGCAGCGCTGTCTGCAGGGGCTTGCCGCTAATATCCTGCAATGTGAGGATACGTGGCGTCTGCTGCGACAGCTCTGACGAGGGGGAGAGGCGGGCGAGAGGGGTGGACTGCATCTTGAGCACGGAGGGCGACTCCCGCGGGGCGACGGGGTTCGGGCTCTGTCGCATTAGGTTGCGGGGGCTCTCGCGGTGCGGCGTGTTGGGGAAGTTGTGCGGCGAGTGGCGGTGGTTGTGCTTGTGGTAGCCGGGGACGTGCGGGTTCGTCTTGTACTTGCGCACGTTGCCGTCCCGGTAGCCCTTGTAGTGGTAGACGATGTCGATGTCGGAGGGCGCGATGGACGACGCGTTCTCCAGGTCGTAGTGTTCCGGGGCCTCCGAGTCCGGCATGTGGCCCAGGCCGGCCATGGTGTCGCGGTCCTGCAGCTGCGACTCCTCCACCCTGAGCGGCACGCCCGGCGACTTGTTCATCACCTCCCGCTCGATGATGTCCGGCCGCTGCGGCCGCTCGTGGTCGCGCTCCTTGTACTTCTTGGTGGCCAGCTCCTGCGAGAGGTGCGAGCGGAGGACGTCGTCCGTCATCTCGGCGCTCTCCACGTAGCCGGAGTCCTGCGGCGACCTCCCGGAGTCGGAGGAGGTGTTGGCGAGGAGCGCCGAGCCGTTCTGCTTGACGTGCACGCTGCCCTTCTCCCGCCGCTGGCGCCGCACGCGGTACACGATGAAGGAGACCAGGATGGCCACCAGCAGGAGGACGAAGAAGACTATGACGAGGGTGATGCCGATGGAGAGCGGGTCCGTGGAGGTGGCGGCGCCCAAGTCCGCAGCCGTGCAGTCGGTGACCAGCGCCACCCCGCGCGCAACGGCGTCCAGCAGGGAGCCCGTCGAGTTGAGGGGCTGCACCTCCCCGTCCACGCTGAAGGTCGACATGCAACCCACGAATCCTGCCGGGGAATAAACAGCGGTTAACCGAACGCCTACACAACTCCTGGAACGGAGCGACCACGTATACGTCACAGGCAGTGTAATCCTGGCTATGTTTACAGTCTCTTAGCAGTATGTAAAAATGTTTGATACTTTTACGTAAAGTGTGAAGCTTTGGGGTTTTTAATTAATACTTTACCTAGAATATTCTATATGATTCCACTTATCCTATACTAACCAAACGAAAATGCTGAAATCTTGTCATTGTATAGAACGCCGAGACAACAGGTGAAAAACAGCAAATATTACACACTTTACCTAAAACCTTCGGACATTTTACAGTGCCCACGAATTGTGTAAACCGCCTGATTTCATACTTTGCCTGTAACACGTACATAACATCAGATCCTTCTCACACAAGGGAGACTGACTATACACCTAGAGAACACTAGAGAACACGACACACTTAGATAACACTAGAGAACACCACACACTTAGAGAACACGAGAAAACCACACCCTTAGAGAACACTAGAACACCAAACACTTAAAGAACACAGAATCTGTTTCTTTTACTTGGAAAGCAATCCATTCTATACTAGAAAAATAACAAACAACTGAAATAAAGATAATCGTGTGATAATGATAACTACACAATTAAATATATAAATGAACCGCTAATATAATGGGAGAGTTTGAGACATAAGCGGTTTAACATCATTGCGAGGAAAGACAAAAGAGGAAGAGGATGAGGAAGAAGGAAGCGGAGGAGGATGAGGAGAATGAGGAAGAAGGAAGAGGAGAAGGAGGAGGAGGAAGAAGAAGAAGAAGAAGAAGAAGAAGAAGGAGGAGGAAGAAGAAGTAGGAGGAGGAGGAGATAGTAGAAGATGGTGAGGAACAGTTTGCTGCACTCTGCAACTCCAGCCGCAGTCTGGGACTGTAAACATTTTGAGAAAGTTCCTGTCCACGAGTCATGACCCACTGAGATTGGCGGGAGACGAGACGCCAACACCTCCGCTACAATGATCAGGCTCGGTACCACCCCCTCGCTCGTATCCCATGAGAACCGACACGCTGGAGACATCCCCCTCGACTTCCACAAAACCATCGTAATCCCAGACGCGAACCCGTCTATCCAGTAGACGCTATTACAATATGTAGTAAACAATAATTCCATACGTCATACAAACTTGGAAATGAGACATGAGGCATGTGAATGGTGGTATTTCCAGTGACTGACACACGCAAAAACTTTAGACAGGAGAACATCATCCCCAAGGCGCCGACTTCCCTCGCCTAGTCATGTGGTTCACACAATCTAACGCACTCTTCGTGAAAGCTGTCCAGATGTGGCACGAAAATAAACCTGATCAGTATGACAGAAAATGAGAAAAGGTTTATAAAGAAAACCTTCTCCGTAGACTAGAGCAATACTTTTCTAAGTCGATTATTATCATTATCATTATTGTTATTATTATTATCATTATTAGGTAATGGACAAAGACCGTGGGAAACGATCAACAGAGCTCAGTCATGGGGCAAATCCCAGTTATGGATGATATTAATCATCTCTACTGTGGGAGCGGTCGCCCTTTTTCTTTTTTTCTAATGATCACATCACTTAGTTAGAGTCCGTGTTCCCTCCCAGGATGCTCGGCCGTTCCCTTAACCGACCTCCCATCTCCGCTCAATGGCCGAGGTTTCGGACCACACCTCAGCTGCACACGCACCACCTGAAGACCATCAGGACAGGAAATCGAGCCACCTTGCTCGAGGTTCCTTTATACGGCTTACAGAGTCGCCTGCTGACTACAGCACGCACGTAACACGTCAGAACGGAGGAACGAGAGAACTGCGGTGCTTCCGAGACCGTCAAAAAAAATCTTAAAGGAACGGTTGGAGGGAGGAAGGGAAGAAGGGGTTTAAAAGGACGGCCCTAATTGGCGCCTCACGGGTCGCAGGCCTAATACCACGGGACACGCCATCTCCTCATTAGCCTTGGCCATACAACTAACTCCCGGGCAGTTGTTTTTTCTCATCCTTCAACCTCACAGTTATCTGTGATTTCCATCAGTTAAAAACCCTATAATTTGGGGGCATATTGGAAGCATTTGAGGCTCTGTCCCTTAACGGATAGCTATGCTGGACCAGTTCTCCAGCCGACGTACCATTTCTTTGCACATTCCCTCTTCGTATCCTAATATCTATCATCTCCGGAATAATCCTCACGTAATGGCATCATCTGTCTTGGAAAAGGCTCCACGGAGGTATTCCGCGATACACCCGGTGCACTAAATGCCTGTTGAATCCCATTGTTTTGAGTCGCTGGAGGATCTATCTACCCGTTGCCCCTTCTTAACTCAGTCTCTCTCTCTCTCTCTCTCACACACACACACACACAAACATTCCTGATAACCGGTTTTGGCCTCAGTTAAACCAGCATTCTCGTTTATACATTGCTATTTCATTTAACCCAGTCTTAAAGGCTACCTCAGTCTGGGCCTAAGATGACTTCAGTGACCACCCTTCATAACGGAGGAGGTCAACTGACTCGAACCAATTCTTCTCAATGGGAAGATGCCCGACATCTTTGAAGAATCTGGATACGTTATCCCGTCAACCACGACAGTATCAACTGACCCTAAAACTTGTGGTGCTACAAGACAAGAAACCGTACGTATGTGGCGGGGGAACGTGACAAGACCCACCTGTGGGAGTATAGGGCAGCTGGCCGGCGGAACGTGGCGCGGAGCCCAGCGTGAGCGAGGTGAGGTAGGCGTCCAGGAAGTCGTGGATGAAGGGCAGGTCCAGCTCGTCGCCGACGATGTCCCCGTCCAGTATGAGCCTGAGGGCCGAGTGCGCCGCTAGCAGCGTGAGGTTGTGCCAATCGCCGTCGTTCACCGTCACCTCGGGGATGGTCATGTTGATGGGCTGGTTGGCGCCCAGCTTGGAGGTGTACTGCAGGAAGCCGCCGCGGATCTCCACGAGCGTGAAGTCGTTGTTGGTGGCCGAGTGCAGCAGGAGGCCGTTCTCCATCCTCGTGCGGAAGTTGAAGGAGAGGCTCTTGGGAGGCGGCGGGGGCACCTGGCGGGGCGGGCGGGCGCGGCTGCTGTAGGCGCTGACTTCCCGCGACCACCTGGAGTGCTGCTGGTACAGACGGGGGAGGAGCTGGCGCCGCCGGTGCTGCTCCCTGATGACGAACTTGACGTAGGCGCCGCGGGTGAAGGAGGCGGGGCGGAGGGACGCGTCGCAGTCGGGGGCCACCAGGCCATTGGCGCAGCGGCACATGTGCGTCGACCAGCGGTCCAGGCACGTGGCGCCCTCGCCGCACGGACTCCCAACGCATACGTCGGCCATGCGCTCGCACGTGTCGGATATGCCACGGGCCTGATAAGAGTGAGTTATATCAACAAAAAGAAATATATCAAGATAAATATCAAAAATATCATATCTGGGATAATTTTACGAAGGACCCGACATCTTGTGAGCCAAATGTCTAACCTGGATGGGTCCGGAGAGGTTGAGCGGTCTGCCGTTGATGGAGACGGTCTGGATACAGCCGATGAAGTCGTCGGCGAGCACCTGGCCCGGCCGCTCCTGAAGGGGGTCCACCGTCATCACGCCGCCCAGGTACATCGGCTCGTTGTTGAAGTTCAGGGTTCTGTGTTGGGGAAACCAATAAAATACTCAAGATTAAAACCGTGTGGATGGGAGTTGTGGAAAGTTTCATGCTTATGGTTTTCCTGTCATTATCATCTTTTTATTTTCGTAATCTTTATGCCCATATTGAGGGCTGACCTGATGAGAGAAAACTGAAAGACTGTATTTGTTCAAAGTGACAAAGGAGTCGAGATAAACAGGAGGTAAAGAGCTCCAGAGTCTGTCTGTGGTTCCCAAGGAACTATGTAAACTTTGTATTTAGGTTATGGTCAAGGAGGAAGGAGAGGAGCGTGTGGTTCCTTACCCGGTGGGGCCGGTGTCGTCGCTGTAGCAGGAGGTGTCCCCGGGCCGGCACTCGCAGCAGGTCTCGCCGTTGTGCGTGCAGGTCGCCACGCTGAGGGAGATGACGCGTCCGTTGCGGGTCGCTGTCAGCTTGTACCACTTGCCGTCCGCCACCTGGCGCCCCACCTGGATCCTGGAGATGGCCGTCCGGGCGCCGCCGAAGCTGAAGCGGGGCTGCCCGCCCTTCAGTTCGATGGCCACGAAGTCCGAGCGGCCGCCGGTCTGCAAGCCGTAGTTGTAGACGAGCAGCGCGTCCGGCTTGTTGGTGGAGAAGATGATGGAGATGTCGTTCGTGGTGGAGTCCAAAGTGGGGAAGGTCATGTACGAGAGCTCGCTGAAGCTGAAGGTGGACTTCTCGCAGTGGGTGCCGTAGAAATTGATCTTGCACGAGCAGCGGTAGCCGGGCTTAAGGGAGACGCAGGTGCCGCCGTTGAGGCAAGGGTTCGGGCGGCAGGACTCGCTGGCCAGCTCGCACTGGTTCCCGCGGTAGCCAGGGCGGCACAGGCAAAAGAAGCCGCCCTCCAGCGTCGTCTGGCAGGACCCGCCGTTCCGGCAGGGGTTGTCGTCGCAGGCGTTGGTCTTGTCAAACTCGCACTGCGGCCCCTGCCGAGTCGGGGGACAGGTGCACACGAAGTGGAACCCCTTCCTGGCGCAGGTGCCACCGAACTGGCACGGGTTGGGCGAGCAAGGGTCCTGGCGCAGCTCGCACCGCGGGCCCGTGAAGCCCTGGCGACACCTGCACGACACGTCGTGGCGAATGAGAGGCGAGGTGAATATGAAGCTGGGAGAGTCGGTGATCTCCGTGTCCCCGTAGGCGTGGATGCCGTGCGAGCACTCGCCGCCGTTCTTGCACGGCGTGTCGCTGCAGGGGTTGTAGTCGACGATGAGCTGCAGCCCCTGCAGCGACTGGGTCAGGCTGGGCTCCTCGGCCGCCAGCTTTCGGGTGACCTCTGCCGGACGGAGGAAGGAGCTCGTACCCGATCCAGCCACGGCGAGAGTCAGGTCGATGTGGGAGTCGACGTCGAGCATGGAGTAGATGCGCACCTGGCCCCCTGCGAACATGGGCACCAGGTTATCTATGAAGGGCTTGTAGTACAGGCGAAGGAACCGCTCGGCGGTGACGTTGAGGAGCCTCAGCGTGAGGCTGTTGTCCAGGGTGACGTTGTCGAAGGACTCGAACTCCAGGGCGACCTTGGAGGTGACATCCGGGTGTTTGCCGTCGTTGCCGGAGACGCTGAGGGTGTAGGTGCGGTCGCGGGGCACCCTGGCGGCGTGGAGGTTACAGGCGTTGGGGATGGAGAAGATGGCCGCGTCCTGGGTGAGGATCTGGCAGGAGTACTGGCCGGCGGCGTCCGCGTCGTTGGGGTGGACATCAGCCACCTTGCCTCCAGGGAACACGCCCTGGAACGTCTGCACCTTCACCGTCACCGTCCGGGGCGTCGAGGGAGAATCGTTCTTGTCCAGGACGATGATGGACACGGGGTACTCGGACTTCATCTTGGGCTTGCCGCTGTCCTCGACCTCGATGCGGAAGGTGAGCTCGGGCGTCGTCTCTCGGTCGATGCTGCGGGTCGTCTTGACCTCCCCCGTCGCCTGGTCGACCGTGAAGAACTCGCGGTGCTCGCCTCCCACGATGTAGTAGGTGAAGGGCTGCGTGTTCGGCGCCAGGTCGGGGTCGGTGGCGCTCAGGGTCATGACGGAGGTCATGGCGGGCTCGTTCTCCGCCACGTAGCCCACGATGTCCGGCGGGTCGAACTGGGGCCCGTTGTCGTTGACGTCGTCCAGTATGACGCGGACCAGGGTGGTCCCGGTCTGCGGCGGGGACCCGTTGTCGATGGCGCCCACCGTCAGGTTGTACACCTGGATGGTCTCTCGGTCCAGCTGGGCCGTGGTCTCTATGACGCCGCTCTGCGGGTCCACCTTAAACACCTGGCCGAGGTTGCCGCCGATGATGGAGTACGTGAACTGGTTGTTCTGTGGCTGCACGTCCGAGTCCACGGCCGTGACTGTCAGGACGAGCGTGCCGACGAGAGCGCCCTCGGACAGCCTCGTCTCGTACAGCGGCTGGGAGAACACCGGGGGATCGTTGCCGTCCTGGATGGAGATGGTTATCTGTGCCTCGTCCGTGTCGTTGCCTCGGATGCTGCCGGCGTTCTTGGCCATGACCGTGAGGACGACCCTGTTCTGGCTCTCCCGGTCGAGGCTCCGGGCCACGGTGATCACCCCGGTGGTGGGCTGGATCAAGAACCCTCGGTCGTTGCTGGCGCCCACCAGCAGGTAGTACACCATGCCGTCCTCGCCCTTGTCCTCGTCCGTGGCCTGGATGGCGCCCACGGACGTGCCGATCTGCGCGGACTCCGAGACCGTGAACTGGAACACGGACTGGATGAAGCGAGGGTAGAACTCGTTGCGTCCCGTCACGTGCACCACCACGGTGGTGGAGCCCCACTGCGTGGAGTCGGGGTTGTTGGCGGCTCGTATGTCCAGGACGTAGCGACTCTTCTCCTCGTAGTCGAAGACTCGCTTCGAGGTCACCACGCCCGTCTCCGGGTCCACCGCGAAGAACTCCTTGCCGTCGCCGCCCACCAGCGTGTACTGGATGACGGCGTTCCGCGCCGAGTCGATGTCCGTGGCGTTGAGCTTGAAGACCGTCGTGCCGGCGTTGGCGTTCTCGGCGATGTAGGCGTTGTACTGCTGCTGGCTGAACCTTGGAGGGTTGTCGTTGATGTCGATGAGGATGACGGTGAGCACGGCCGTGGAGTGGAGCGGCACGAAGGCCAGGTCGTGCGCCGTGATGTTGAGCCGGTACTCCTGCACGGCGTCGTAATCCAGCGGGTGCATGATGGTCACGGCGCCCGTGCTCTTGTCTATGGCGAACTTGCCAGCCTCGTTGCCGCTCGTGATCGAGTAGCGGACGAGTCCGTTCGGGCCCTTGTCGCTGTCCTTGGCGGCCAGGGTCCCGATCGCCGACCCCAGCGGCTCGTTCTCCGGCACGATGACCTGGTAGCTGAGGGCCGTGAACTCCGGCGCGTGCTTGTTTTCCCCGGTGACCACCAGCGTCACGAGGACCTCGTCCTGGAGCGGGGGGACGCCGCGGTCCAGGGCTCGGACCAGGAGGACGAACTGGGTGTCGACGCGTCCCTGAAGCTGCCGCGCCACCGTGATCCACCCGGTCTTCTGCTCCAGCACGAAGTAGTCGGTCCCGTTGCCTCCCACCTTCTGGTACTCGATCTCCGCGTTGATGCCGAAGTCCCGGTCGTCGATGGCCCTCAGCTGGATGATGGACTGGCCCACGGTGGAGCTCTCGGGCACGGGCGTGAAGTACCGGTCCAGGGAGAACTTGGGAGGGTTGTTGTTGGCGTCCACGACGTTGATGACCACGGAGCTCTCCGACGACATGGGCGGCTTCCCGTTGTCCGTGGCCAGCACCGTCAGGTGGTACTGGTTTTCTGGGGACGGGCCCTTCAGCGTGTGCTTGTACTGAAGGGCCTGCTTGGACAGGATCTCGCCGCTGGCTGGGTCGACGCTGAAGAAGTCGGACGGGAACTTGAGCGAGTACGACACGACGCTGTTGGGGCCCTGCTTGTCCCTGTCTGTGGCCGTCACCTGCCCGACGAAGGCAACGCTGCGCTGCAGCTCGGGGAAGTTGAAGACGTAGTAGCTCTGCTCGAACTCGGGGGCGTTGTCGTTCTCGTCCTGGACGGTGATGGTCAGCGGGGTCTCGGCGCGCCAGGACCCATCGACGGCGGACACCTTCAGGAGGTACTCGTCGTTCAGTTCCCGGTCGATCGCGCGCGCCACGGTCACGTTGCCGCTGACGGAGTCGATGTAGAACTTGCCCCCGGGGTTCTCGGTGAAGCTGTAGGTGGCGTTTGCGTTCTCGCCGATGTCTCGGTCGCTGGACGTCACCTGGATGACAAACGTCCCCACCTCGGCGTTCTCCGTGACGTTGACGCTGAACAGGCGGGTGAAACGGGGCGGGTTGTCGTTCTTGTCTTGCACCGTGACGACCACCATGGCCGTGCCCGTCTGCGCCGGCGTCCCCTTGTCCACCGCCTCCACCGTGAGGGTGTACACCTCCACCTCCTCCCGGTCCAGCTGGATCTTGGTGTAGATCTGGCCCGTCTCGGCGTCCAGGGTGAAGGCCTCCGCTGCCGGCGAGTCTCGCCTCAGCTGATACATGACCTGGGCGTTCGTGCCGGAGTCTCGGTCCGTGGCGCTGACCGTGGCCACGAGCTGAGGCGGGTACTGGGCCTCCAGGATGCTGGCGTTGTAGATGGCCTGGGTGAACACCGGGGCGTTGTCGTTGTAGTCGGTGACGTTCACTACCAGCTGGGTGACCGAGGCGAGGGGAGGGTCGTCGGAGTCCTGCGCCGCGACCCACACCTCGTAACGGGGCGCGGTCTCGTAGTCCAGGCCGTACTGGGAGATCCTGAGTTCCCCCGTCTTCTCGTCCACTGTGAAGGCCTGGCCCACGTTACCCCCGGCGATGCTGAAGTGCACGGAGCCTGTCGGCCCGGCCTTCGGCGACGTGGCCGTCAGGGTGGTGACCAGGTCTCCCCGCGCCGCCTCGCTGAAGCTGAAGGTCTTCTCCAGCGGCTGGAAGACGGGGAAGAGGTTGTTGGGTCGGAGGTGGACCTGGAGCTTGGCGCTGGTGGAGAGGGGCGTGTCCCCGGAGTCCGTGGCCAGGACCTCCAGCTCGTAGTCGGCCTCCCCGGCCAGCGCCGTGGACGCCTTGATCACCCCCGTCTCCTGGTTCATGTAGAACTTGTCGGCGTCGTTGCCGGAGAGGTAGTAGGTGATGCGGCCGTTGACGCCCTCGTCCGGGTCCCAGGCCTCGCCCCCGAATACAAAGTTCCCTGGAAGAGACAAGGTGGTTCAACACTACTCAGGAGAGACTGACGTGTTACTGGATCGCATCAATGACAAATTCTCAGCTGAGACATTTCAGTCATTCCAGTCAGAGTGACTGGTTACTCGTCTTCATGATCTGTGTTTTGAACTTTCCCAAGTCTTGGTGAAGGAGACCCGACCATACAAGGCTCCTCATCGTTAACAGCACCAATCAACTGAAACTCGAGTAGAGAAATAGATTCGAGGACATAACATCTGGGGGACACACTGGAATGGACAACTAATGTGTCCACAGATCAAATACCCATCCAGAGAGCGGGAGAGACAGAGAGAAAGAGACAGAGAGAGGGGTGTGTGCCTGGAAGAGGAATGGACGCCATGGGGCCCTTACCTGGAACCATGGGGTCGGGTACGTGGATGAGGTACTGTCCCTGGGAGAAGGTCGGGGCGTTGTCGTTCTCGTCCATCACGGTCACCCTAACCTGAGGAACAAAGGGCGGCCATCGTTAACACCTTCGACGTGACGCAAACATCACCCTTATCGCTATACGGCACAGGCAATAAATGATTCATGAATCAAAGCAGCACGGTCAGAGCTTCGGCGAGTGAGAAGCTGTCGCGAGGGACTCTGGGCGAAGACGACCAGGAAGCTGTCTTACCTGGGTGGTGGCCGAGCGTGGCTCGGTGAGGGAGGAGTCCCTCGCCTGCAGCACCAGGGAGTAGCGGGCCACGCTCTCGCGGTCCAGGTGGGCCACCGTCCGGATCACTCCCGTCCACTCCTCCACGGTAAACACTCCCGCCGCGCCCTCCACCAGCGAGTACCTGTAAAGGGGGTGAACACGACTGTATTAGTACTGGTGAGGATGCGATGTCGCAAGGCTGGTGGCGGCACCACCGGCAGGAGATATGTGGAAGGGGGTAGATGAGTACATGAGTGCCAGGGGGGAGCCTAGGTCTGCAGGAGTGAGAGAGTACATGGCTGCCAGTGAGTGCCAAGAGAGAGGAGAGGAGCCTGAGTCAGCATGAGTACATGAGTGCCTCTGAGTCCCTACAGAGACGGGAGGCGTCTGGGTCAAGAACGGTGAGTACGTGAATGAACTGAGGACCTGCAGGGGAGAGAGGAACCTGAGTCACCACCGCTGGTGAGGATGCGAACGCCAGTGAGCATCTACGGGAGTGACGGGAAAGTGTACCTGGATCTGTGCTGGTGAGTACATGAAGGCCAGAGAGTACCTGTCTGAGGTGGAGGGATGGGGGAGGTCAAGAAATGGGTTAACACCGACAGGCACACGAGGGAACGCCAGGAAGGTCAACCCCCAACAGAGGCAGAAGGTGACGTACACAAACCAGGGGTAGCGAGAGGGACGTGGAACGACTATGACGTGTGGAGAGCTGGGAAGAAGGGCGTTCCAGAGCATACGGAGGTACTAAGAGATATATGGTCTGGGAAAAGTGAGGAATGCATGGCAGTGCAGAAGACGGGTCAGGGATACCACGAAAGATGTGGCAGAGCCGTGCAGACAACGGACTAACACAGAATGGCAAATTAATAGTAAGAACACGAAACATGAATTCGTAGTGACACAGACACATCTGTGTAGAATCCAACAAGAATTCGTAGTGACACAGAAACATCTGTGTAGAATTCAACAAGAATTCGTAGTGACACAGAAACATCCGTGTAGAATCTAATAAGAATTCGTAGCGACACAGAAACATCTGTGTAGAATCCAACAAGAACTCGTAGTGACACAGAAACATTTGTGCAGAATCCAACAAGAATTCGTAGTGACACAGAAACATCTGTGTAGAATCCAACAAGAATTCGTAGTGACACAGAAACATCTGTGCAGAATCCAATAAGAACTCGTAGTGACACAAAAACATCTGTGTGGAATCCAACAAGAACTCGTAGCGACAAAGGAACATTTGCGTAGAATACAACGTCAAGTGACAGAGGAAGGCAGAGGAAACACACACATACAAGCGTAGAAATCCTACAATCACAGCAGTTAATGAAGATGCGAACGAAAAAAAATAAAGAAGTCAGATAACCGAGTAAAAGTAGAGAGCGAGAAAGAGAGAGAGTGGGAGTGTCACCGGGACAGAGCGATGGAGATGGAGCGGCCGGCCGGCAGCGAGGCAAGGAAGGAAGGAAGCTTGCCCGAGGACTTGACAATGACGGGGAAAGCGTGGCCAATGAGACACAAAGCTGCTGTACCACTGAGGCACGGGAGGAGGAGGAGGAGGATGCGGCAGGAGGAGGAGAGGTGAGGGGTGCGTGTGTGTGTGTGTGTGTGGGTAGGGAGGCAGGCAAGCAGGCAAGCGCTGAAAGCAACCGACGGAGAGAGACACACACACACATCTCCCGCACCGGAATATGAAAGTATCGCATTAATTCAGTGCAGGAGAGGAGGAGGAGGAGGAGGAGGCAAGGAAGGACTCCACTCAGACCCCGTCGCTTTTACTGAGCGCCTGCCGCCGCCCTGCGCCGCTCCGTATAAACGAGATGCGGGAACAATGAAGTGATGTGATTATCGCAGCCACCGGGGCCATTCTAATGACTCCCTGCTGCAACTGCGGCGAGGGAGATGTCATTAAA
>JAUUDW010000031.1:225557-242748 GCA_032361385.1 Panulirus guttatus
GCCCCCACCACTAGCCAGACCACACAATACTTAGCAAGCTGCTGCATCACATGATTATTGTGTGGCCATTAGCAACTCAAGGGTGGGCCGTTTTGATAATTATTTCTTTCTCAACACTTTGAAGCTTTGGAGCTCTATACCTTCTCATGCCTTTCCCAATTACCAAGACCTGGCACATTTCAAAACACAGGTTTTTCACTTTCTCCACGTAAATACTTTCCCATGTCTTTTATTTTTCCCTTTCATAATTCTCTCTATATCTCAGTTAAGGCCTGACCTTGATGTGGACTTTTGTCCAAGACTGGGTGCGTGTGTGTGTGTAAATAAACAAAATACAAAAGCAAGGTAATAGAAAGTAGAGATATTTTGAACCTGATAACATCAAAGTTAGGAGAATCAAGACCTACGAGGTGAACAACACGATTTTTTGTACTACAATAGGCACAAATTCAGCCCTTGGAGAAGAAACGATGATAAATATCATAGTTGGAACTTTGAAAGCACAAAGGAAAAGTAGCCCTGTACAGCTGGGTTTCAGAGAGAAGTATATAATCAGATGGTGTTCAACAAAGGGAGGTTAGAATCACGACCACGAATGTTGCAGAAATGAATAGAAAAAGGGCCAAGTCTAGCAGCTGTAGCTATGGAAGTAGGATAGATCCCAGTCAAGTGGACCCAGGGATCTGCCCAACCTCTCTCGAGCAGTGGCGTTACTCTGAATTGGTGCCTAAGAGTTGTATTACCATTGATTACTGTTTTGAAAGTAAGAAAAAATAGTAAAAGATGTTTAGATGCGTGCGAGTTAAGAGTTATCAAGTGTTGTGTATGAGAAAAAGTACATGGGATTGAGGCTGGATGCCAGCAACCCACATGAGACCGAGACAATGGAAAAAAAAAAAGACAATGATCTAGGCCTGGATGGGGGTCATTACAAAAGCAACAGTGTTGGCTCACTGCACCACAGCACTAACCTTCCCGCAACCCAGGTGGCAGTATCTCCTTGGTTGGCAGTTGCCCGCCAACCACTACTGCTACTACGAAATAGCAGCAGCAGTGGTTGCCGCCTACTTCCAAATTAAAAAAGATATCATGGAACAGGGTAGGTATATTACATACAGTAAAACCTCTGTTATCCGAAATGCTTGGGAATCAGCCGTTTTGGATAAAATTTCAGGTTATTCAAGCTTTTTTATATATGTAAGATAACTCAGAAATTGCTCTTTAAAATATTTTACAAAAAAAATTATAACAAATCTAAGCAAATGCCTAAATCTTCTTTTGCTGCTTGATGATATTGTACAATGTTGCCATGCCAACACTGAAGTCCTTCATAAGTGCTGCTTAGGACTCACCCTTAACCAGCCTCTTGCACTAGGACTCGCCCTTAACCAGCCTCTTGCATAACTCAATTCTTTTTCTAGGCTAAAATATTCTTCTTCTACGTCATGCGAGATGCAGATGGCTTCAAGGAGCTGTCAGGCAATTGATGATGATGCTTGAAAGGGGTCACTGTCCACAATATTAATATAGGGTGCACAAAATACACAAATGTGGAAGACCAGCACACACCACCATGCCATAAAGCACATGAAAGATGGTAAACAATCACCAGCGCCACAAAATATTGGGTGATGGGTACAATAATCACTGTGGTACAGTGCACGTGTGATTTGATATATTCTTATATATTTTTCTAATTTTTCAAATATTGTTTTGGAAAATGGAGGGATGCCAACCGAAACTGATACAACATATGTTGTTTTGAACACTTCATTGTCTCGAATTACAGATAACAGCAGTTTTACTGTAAATCAATATTCATACTTCAGCTCTAGGAAAGAACTTAACTATGGCATTTGCTGATCTTTGGAATTTTTGAGACGCATCTCTGAGTAACATTCTTTACTCTGCATAGGTCAACACACTGGGACTCAAATCACACAAAACAAACGAAATTCTTTTATAAGTGGCTTGCTCAAAGCGTCATATGCAGTATTTGCTGCCTTAACTACAACACACAATAAAGACCATATGAGCAGTGAGGTCTAGGTTCCGCACTCCAACCTGTCCAAATGCCAGATCATATGGAGGAGCCAGACTGAATATAACAGACTGACAAAAAATTAACTCCTGAATTCCTCAAATGATGCAGTAGCAGTCACTAAGGTTGAAAACCACACCCTAGTAAATATCCTCAGAAAACCAGTCCCAGATGTACTCATCTTAGGTACTTCAACCAACAAAACACGAAATGGAGACAGACAGGAAGCAACATTGTAGGTGAAACTACCAACACTGGAAGAAGGTTGGACAAACTGTCACAAAAAATGAGTTATTCAGACTGTGTTACAAGTTCTTCTTCAGTAATCAAATGACAAAACAAACCAGAAGAAATACCACTTGAGACTTTAAAAATAATGTGGACCTAGTACAGCATGTGATATCACCATCTCAAACACCCTGTACTTTGATCACAACCTAACTGAGGTTAATACAAGTTTGGATGCTAAACTGCTTGCACAAGACACATGTAACCATGGGAGTGTATTCAGTAATTTTAGTTTTAAGAGCTAATAGATAAAATAGGAGGAAGTGATCAATGGGATGTCTGCCATATAAAGAGGGCAACCCGGCTAAGTACCAAAACAGAAAAGGAGAGCGTTAAAGACATGACCACTTTGGTATTCCAAATATGCAACAGACATATACCAAAAGGTCTAAGGTAGTACAAAAAAGACGAGCAATTATGCAGGTGAAAATGAAAAGCAGACTTAAAAAAAGCCACCGCTCACCCAGCAAAGAAAACAGAACCTATTAAATGCACTGATGAGCAAAGATTATAAACTCAATATGTTGTATTAAACACAAGAAGAGGAAGATGAAAGAGCCATTAACGAAATAAGAAATAACCCAAAAACTTTTACACATATGCAAAATGCATATTGTGGACTACAAATACCGCTGGCCCTCTAAAAACTTAATAACGTATTTTTACAGATGCCAGCCAGGAAATAAGTGAGATTCCAAGAAAGTGGTATGAATTGGCATTCAGTGAGCCAAAAACCACTTTAAAGATAAATGACCCAACAGACTTCTTCCTAAAGAATATAATACACAGAAGATATCACCACCTCAACACAAGATTTCGAGTGGAGCACTGAGACCTTGCCCATGCTATCTGCCCTAGGACCAGACTCCTGGACTTCAGTCTTCATAAAGAAATGCAAAACATCTCTTTATGAGCACAAAATATCCTCTAAAGAAAATATCAAGAGAAGCTTGGATCCCAGCATCATTCCCAGGTCTGACACAGACTCACATCACCCCCATCCACACGAGTGGAAGCAAAGCAATCTCAAAAAACTATCAATGGATAGCACTAACATCGCACATTATCAAAAATTTTTTTAGTCCTAAGAAGTACGCTAACTGAAGTTCTGCAATCAAACAAACTACATAACCCAGGGCAATGTGATTTCAGGGTATGAAGATCTTATCTCTCTCAGTTGCTTGACCACTATGATAAGATTGCTGAGCTTTCAAGAACAAACAAAATGCTGATGTGATTTACACAGCCTTTGCAAAAGCATTTGATAGATGTGACCATAAAGTTACTGTACATTAAATGCATAAGGTGGGATTATCTGGAGAAATTGGGAGATGGATACATGGCTTTTTAACACATAGATCATAAAACATAGTTGTAACCCAAGCCATCTCAAGTACCTCCACAGTAAAAAGATCAGTCACCCATGGAAATGTCTTTGCACCCCTCCTATTCCTCATCTTTATATCTGACATTCATGCAAGCATGTGTCACAGTTTCATATAATCTTTTCCATATGATCCTAGAATAAAATGAAAATCAAATCAGTAAAGGATACTGAAAGGCTACAAGAGAAGACAGTCTTCCACTATGCTACCAAGAACAACATGCTTTTCAGTGGGGATAAGTTTCAACTCTGGTATAGGGAGTATGAAGAAATCAAAAACAATACAGAATACCAGACACAAAAAGACAGTGTCATAAACTAGTCGAATAAAGCAAAAAACTCTGAAGTAATTATGTCTAATAACCTAACCTTCAGCAAACACTACAAAACAACTGTTGCCACCTCAAGAAGGATGGTGTGATAGAACTTGCAAACTTTCAAGACAAGAAAGAAAAACCAATGATGATGCTATTCAGTGTTAACACTTTCAAAAATACAATATTGCTGTGTTCTAACATCACCTGCAAAGCAGGCAAATTGCAGAATTAGACATAGTTCAGAGATGTTTTATGACCCACATTAACATGGTAAGGGAACTAAATTATAGGAAATGGCTGAAATCATAAAGGCTGTGCTCCCTGGAGTGCAAACAGGGCAGTTATATCTTTTATTTACAGAAAGGCATGGTCCCCAACTTACACTTGGAAATACATTCCTCCTAGCAGGACAGGCATGGAAGAGTCAGTAAAATATTACCACCAATATTAAAAAAAAAGACTGTGTCTATCTATCTTTCTATCTATATATCTGACGCCTGTTCCAACTGGAACTCCCTCAAAGGGGTGACCACGGCAACAGTCTCCATAACTAAAGAATTCCAGTGCCACTACTTAGCCTTTAGTCCCTCACCCTTAACAGGCCACTAGCAGAAGGCAAATCTACCTAATGTTTCTACCTAATGCTTCTAACTAAATGTTCCTACCTACTACTTCAAACCACATCTCCTACCATTTTGCCAAAAGGCAGGGCTAGCGCATAGTGCTCACCACAGGAAAATCTAGAGTTATGAAGAACGAGCTGCATAAGTTATGCATTGTCAAGTGTTACACATGACAAGGAGAGACTGTATATCTGTGGACAGAATGCCAGTAACCCACATGATAGTGAGGCAGAAAAAAAAGACAGCTACCTAGGACACAGGAATGCTACTTGACAAGCACTAAAGTTCTGGCTCACTCAGCAGACGTCACTAACCCTTCCAATACCCTCCCTGGTGTCACTGGCTGCCTGCCAACTACTACCAACCTAAAAAGACAGAACACCTTAAACATCTGTGGCCTAAGCCTCTTCACCATCTTGCCAACAATCATCAAAAACACTATGAGATGCACAGTGGAGAAGTTTAAAATTGCTCTAAACAAGTATTCATGAAGTGTATCAGAGCAGCCAGGATGCAGAGACTCTATGGACTTGCGGCTCTCAACAATTTAGTCAATCAACAAACCAACCAACCAACCCAGCAACCTGGCTAGAAGACCCCAGGAGACTTTACCAGACATTCACTGATATCCCATACATGATCAACTCACAACACACCACATGTCCTCAGGCATTTCATTTCTAACACATACAGAATAAAAAACACATGCTGACAAATAATAAATCTAAGCTGTGATCAACCCCAAACAGCAAAAGTCTGATTATGAAATGAATTTGAAAATAAGATCCAAATACTTTTTACATGATTTTAATATGATATATTTGCAGTAAAAACATTTAAGCAATTGTAACTGAAAGAGTGCAGACTACATCACAATCCCCAATTTTCACAAATGGATACAAAAGAACTTACTTTTGAAGAAGGTCTCTCATGTAAGCCCCCTGAATCTCTGTATCAATCATCTGCTGGGGTGCAGGATACTGAGGGTTTTGGTGGTTGTGCCTATTATGCTGATGGTGGGTTGATGTTTGAACTGGACTACTGCTCAAGCAGTTATTAGAATGGTGCAGAGCATGGGATTCATGAGTTAAGGAAGATGGGACAACCTCAGATGTTGGAGGACCACCAGGATGACCCTGCATGTGGTCATCAGCAGAAACAAACTTGTGATGCATTTCCTCCATGGCAGTTTGATGGGCAAGGATTTCTTGCTCATACTGTAGAAATGATTAAAAAAAAAATTGTAGCTCACCTATATAAAATATTAAATGTACAAAAGATATGTGCAGAATATTCTTAAAATTCCAAAACAAGTTAAATAACTGCACACTCACCTCATCAAGAGTTTTGGTCTCAGATACACGGTGATTTGTGCGAGGAGGACGTATGCGAGCTGGGGGTGGTTGCTGCTCATCACTTGAAGAGTCACTGTCATACTGATAGCGTTGACGTCTGCCACTTCCAACCTCTGCTGACTGGCGACGAGTCATTTTGGTTCTTCGGCACTGTGCCCCTCCCAGCAAATCTGACGTAGAATGATGATGGTCCGGAGATGTACCTGATACAACAGTTGGTTGACCCCATCCTGGAGGTAAACATCGAGGGTTTGTTCGAGGTGCACCTGACTTGAATGCTCTGTGCTCTAATGGTGGTGTGCATGCCAGTGATGTACTATCTTCACTGGAAGAGGAGTGGGTTCTCTGGGGACCACGAGCTGAAGACAAGCTTGGGGCCATGGTTGGAGCAGATGACAAGTCTTCAACACTATGTGCAGAGCTAAGAGAAGAGCTCACCGGACTTGGCTGTTGCTGAGAATTTTGGTGAAGGTGGTGGTGATGATGATGATGACCTACACGAGGCCCATGATGTGGGACAGGTCGAGGAGAGCTGGTAGCAGCATTAAGATGATACATAGGATTATTGAAAGCCAAAGGTGCTGTTAACTGCGGCGGAGTCATATGAGGCGATATGTGCATACCACCACTGTTATTGCTACTGCCGCTATTATTTGCAACTGCATTATTATTTGCAGCATCGTGGTGGGTTATTGATGGGTCCACAGGGCTAGAGGACTGACTATAAGCAAAGCTTTGATATCCTGAGGATGCTACATTAGACAATTGAGAGATTGAGGTTTGTGAGCCTTTCATGTTTGTTTCAGTTTCTCCAGTCGAATTTCTATCATTATCCTCATGACTAATATCTAATGACTCCTCTGGATTCCCATTTGACACCACGTGACCATTTTGATGAACTTGTCCATGACCATTCATTTGTGGGTGGCCAGTGAAAACTTGTTTATTATTGAACCAGGTCGTATGATTATGGAAATGGTGGTGGTGCTGATGGCTGTGGTTATGAACTGGAGAAGAGGCATTCTGGGCTGGGCCTGGAGCAAGGTGACTGTAACTGTAGCTATGACCTATAGCACAAGGTTCTCTGGGCTTTCCATCATGTTCTAAGGCAGAGAATAAAACATAGTCATCAGCAGTGTTCAAATCTACTGCTGGCTTACGAGCTGAACCCATAAGATATGTATTTCTGGGTAAAGTGGAGGGACGAGGAGTGGATGGGGTTTCAGTAGGAAGCTGAAGATGATTCATTGGTGGAGGAGGAGCAACAGGCCTATAATCATCACTTACAGTGGGGTCATTGTATCGGAAAATATTTCTCTGGAGACTCTGATAACCAAGTCTGTCTTCCATTCTTCCACTTTCAGGGGTTGATGCTGGATCTAATGCTGAAGTCTCTGGTGGGCTGTGGGATGATAACTGTTGCACAATGTTTATATTTGGTTGAGTCTGAGCAACACTGATCTCATCAAGGAGAAGACGAAGCTTCTCTAAATGGTGATGTTGAGACACACTGATATTGGTTTTGGATGAGGATGCTGAAAGTTTTCTTAAAGCTTCTGTCAGGAAGGTGTGTAACAAAGATAATTCTTTGCCAATATCAATGTCCTTGTCATATTCAATTACTCTATGATCATGGGATGCTGGACTTGAGATCTGCTTTAAAAATGTTTTCATCTGAGCTTGTTCTAATTCAATGAATTCATTCATAAACTCCATGAAGTACTCCTTTCCTTGGAATTTTGTACAGTTTGCAAGTGTCTGAAGGGTTTTGGCAATAAGTGTGAGATTTCTGGAGGCCCTTTCATCGGGGTACTCTTGGGTGATGTTGAAAAGGGATGGAGAGAGGATAGCAGGACACAAGAAACGGAGGAAAATGGAAGCAGAAATCAGGTTGTCAGTGAGGTTTTGCTTCCCAATAGTGGCTAAACGCTCTCGATAGACACAGAAACATTCTCGGAGCTCTAAGGGAAAATATGGATGAGAGTTGAGTATTCGTGACCATGTCATCCTTACAATTGACATAAGATTTTCCTGTTGTTTCTGTAGTGATGACACCTGTGGTACCTTCATTGGGTCAACCTGCAAGGATATAGTACATCAAACACTGAAAAAATCAAACCATATGTGCATATACAAAATGAAATGTTGAATACTGAACAGTACTTAGTATAGTACTTCTCTATTGGTATGTAGAATACTCATTCTCTTTTAACTGAACCAGCACTTAAGTACTGAAAGTAAAACTGCTCCTAAATGCAATATACAAACACACTATATATTTCTCACTTTTAACTACTATTTTGAGGATAAATATATCTCTCACCCTAGCGTTGGTGACTCATAAGGTTAAATTTAGTCATACTGCGAGTGACTCTATCCTCCAACAGTATTTGGTTAGAGAATTTTTTTTTATTTCAACTGAGATTTCTCTGTTTTTGTCATTTGGATGGACTTACTAATTTTTTCAACTGGTCTCAAAAGTTATGATAAAACTGATAATCATTCCAGCTGAGTCTAAACAAACATACCAAATATTTCATTAGATATTTAAAGCAAAATAAAGACAAAAATATGATGCAGTAAATCTCTTTCAAACTCTTTCATCTGTGTAAGAATCTGAAAAAAGTACAGTAGTAGTTTTCTTACATAACCAATATGAACTACTGCATATTTAATCATGAATGTACAAGCTGAAGGATATGCAAGTAACCAGTAAAGGAAGGAAGGTTGTTATAAGTAACAATGCGAATCTTAAGGCATGATATTTCAGTGGAACTTATCTACAGACACTTCAGTCTATTCTGAATTTTGGATGGAAGTAAAATTTGAGTGCATAACAAGAGAATAAATGAATAGTATGAAGAGTACATGCTATGGACACACACTTCAAGAGTTGGATGAGGTGTGAGAACAAAGGAGAGTTTGAAAAATGAGAAAGTTTGGGGTATGGTAAGGGAAACATAAAGGTCGAATCCAAAAATGGTACTCAAGGAGTATATATGAGTAAAATGAAAAAAATAACAGGAATGGAGAAACCAAGTATAAAAACTACGATAATCTATGATTACGAAGCTTGCCTCTGAGGTGTGAAATGTAAGTCAAGATGAACCTACTAGGGTACAGAAGTGCTCATCAATAGGCATCTGCATATGAAAATAGGAGACCGTGTAACAAGCAGTGGTATATAACTGAACTCAGATGAAAAACTTGACCAAACCATGGTAGTGAAAACTTATGATGACAGGAAAGTGGATACCAAGGTTAGTATAACATTTCTTCCTCTGTTTCATAGAAAGATTTAGTGGAAATATGTCCATTTGAGGAATATAAGCAAAACCCCTTTGGAATAACATAAAGATAAAAATGATTTTAAATGCAGAGATGAAACCCCACTGAATACAGAAACATAGAAAACTGTGGGACCCCAATAGGATATATCATGATGGAAAGTGAAAGATAAAATATGAATGGTTGGGAATTTAAGCCAGTACAATTCTGTTACAACTGGGTGGGGCATCTGATGGTGGCAAGGTGATGATTTGTGGATGTTTTTGGAAAAGAGGAAACAATATGGGTGAGAAAAGGGTAGCAAAAGTAAGTGAGCTTGGAAAACAGACTTGTGAGAAGAAATACCAGGAGAGACTGAGTGTAGAATGGAAGAAAGTGAGGATAAACAATGCTCTGGGAGTGGGTGGGTGGGGAATGGAAAGTATTTAGGAAAGCAGTGCAAGCATGTGTGTGAGTTCGTGGCATGCAGAAGGTGGGAGGTAAGTATGTGAGAAAAGGTAGTGACTGGTGGGATGACAAAGTAAAGCTACTAGTGAAGGAAAAAAGAGAAGTATATGAGTGGTACTTACAGGAAAACAGTGTAAATGATTGAGAGATGTAAAAGAGAAAGCAACAGGAGTTCAAGAGGAAGGTCCCTGTAATGTATTGAGGCACTGTTTCTGAAGATACTAAAGTATCTCGGTATGGATCAGTCTCATTAAAACTATTCACTATTCTGTCCAAAAACTTTACATTTTCTGAAATCATTTTAGTAAATATTTTCAAAGGATCTGGTTCCTCTTGGGTTTTGATGATATTCAGAGTTTAAGGATACCACAATCTTGTCATATAGGTGGTTGCTACTTCTGTAACAACAGTTTCAATGTTAATGCTTTGTTGATACTGTAAATCATCTACTTTGAACTACATTATGTTTTAAAGTTTATAATTCTTAATAGTTTATTTAAGACTTGAACTAAAATCCTCCAACTGAATGGAAATTATGTATTTTACTGAGTTTGCATACATCTGGGAGAACACTTACAATATTCAATATCACTTACGTTTTTCAGTTTTGAAATCTTACACAAAACAATTACATCCTGAGACATGATGGTTTTGGCACCATCTTAAGGTTCCACTCAACATATTTTCATTGCTTTCTGAATCACCGACAAGACCTGGCGTTAACTGATGTAGTTCACAATCTCAACACTTGCAAATCCAGACGCTTTCCATGCTCATTCGGTGTAAATATTATTTGTTTTGATACAGATATGTAGCAACATGGGTACAACTTGGTGCTACTAAGGAAATATTTTGTTATCACTATTGTTCTCACTTAGGAAACAGAGACTAATGATGCCTAACAGAAAGTGTGGTCGAAAGTATAGGTAAATATTCCTTGTGGTGTCTAACAGAAAGTGTGGTCAAAAGTACAGGTAAATATTCCTTGTGGTGAAACAGGGGGTGAGAGGCTTCCAACAGAAACCTGGAAGACTTTCCCAGTTAATGTGAAAAAGTATGTTAATTTGAAAATTATCTACTTTGATATCATATTCCTTCTGAACTTAATTCTATGAGTTCTGGTAAAGTACAGGATACCTAAGGAGTCCAATGGCTTGTTTAGTGTTTGTTTGGGGATTGATTTAACGGCAAGCATAGGTTTGAACATGAAATTTGAGGTTAATTTGCACACCTTGATATATGGTATTATTGGTAGACAACATATATGCACAAGACTTATAGATAATGGAGTATACCTGTGATGGGATACACAAAATACATCATAGATAATAAAATTAGCATAAATAACATTTTTTAGTGCACCAAATTCTTAAAATAAAGTGCTCTACTGACGTCTATAGGTCTTAATCCACAATCATATCCATTAACACATCTAGTTTTGTGTCAAGACTGACAGTTTTTTGTTGTTTCATGTCACTGGCACAACTAAGAGAAGGTGGGAACTTCTTACTCATTTTTGGAAAAGTTATGGTACAATTATGAAAAGAAAATCTTCAAAAAAAGAATGGTAGGAGTACTTGTAAATGCAAATATTTTGTTCACAAATTCAGCTGGTAGATCTTTTTCATCTATTCATATCTGCAAAATTTTGTAAACAGAACCTTCATAAATCAGGGGATGGGTGAACAAAGTTTCACATTCATCTGCTGCTCCTCCCAACATATTCACCTCCAACAACCTCTCCTTTGCATTCCTGTAATTACTTATTTGTACTACACAAGGAGGGAGTTTTACACTCAAGGGGCCCCAACTCTTTAGCAAATACTTCAGTAATACCCAATGAACCCCATACCCACATTTACTTATGCATACACCACTTTTTGAACCAAACAATGTATTCCCAATCACTAATACTCCTTCATCAAACAACTTATCAAGCAGTTCCCCATTTACATTTACACAAGGTACCCCATGTCCTGCAGTTATACCCTCAATGACTTTTGCTTTTGGATACCCTACAACTATGATACAATCAATATGCTGCATCAAAATTGCTAAAGCACTCGTTCAGGTCCTCCTAAAAAGCACTCCTTTCTTTTCCATTCCTGTCAACACAAAGTACATAAGTATTAACAGTCATCCACCTCTCACAGTCTTCTTTCATTCTAATCCACACAAAATACTGATCCCACTCCCTTATACTCTAACACAATTCCAAAACTCCTTCAAACATGCCAAACCCTTTCTTCAATTCTTATCCTTTCACTAATACCAAACTTTAACCCCTAAACACTCAAAAACCATTCTACCCACTTCCTTTTCACTTCAAGTCTCATTCACAGCCATATCATCCAGCCATATCATCCAAGTTCCTTACATTAAACACTGTATCTACCTTTCCCCCTTCTCATCCTGGTACATCCACCCTCAATCAACCACCCCAGCCTGAGCTTTTGAGGAGAAATCCTTGCTTGCCTCCCTCTGTTCTTGTTTTTGGAAAGTGATAACACAAGAATGGAAGAGTTTCCAGGTCCCCTACTCCCACCCCTATTGGTCACCTCTTTCATCATGAACACATACAAGTAGTTTCTTTGCTCCCCTAATTCCAGAGATAAAGATCTGAGATTCTGTATAAAGAAATGTGTAAATTATGTGTTGTCGAGTGTTATGTGGGAGATGGAGAGATTTCTGTTTGTAGACTCATTTACAAAAATCCATGTATATAAGATGCAGATAGCAAAGACATCAACTTCGGCCAGGGAGAGGAATGTGATAGTCACTCCATTCTTGGCTTACTGTGCTGCTGTCACTGCTACTCTTGACACCAATGAAGTAGTACCTCCCATGTCTGTGTCTAGCTCACATCTACCTGCTACTGCATTAACATATAAAATAATGATACATCCACTGGTGCTCACCTCACAGTCAAGCCCGGCTTCTACAACTTTGTTGATGACTTGCGTTAAAGTATCAAGCAAATATTTGTCACCTACAAGCTTCATGAAAGCTTCCATGGCCTTTGTTGCCAAGGAATTACCACGGAACAACAGGTGCGAATCATCTGTAAATAAAGAAAAAAAAGAAATTCAATGTTACTGAAATTCAGCAAGAATACTGTTGAGGAAGTAACTTACACATATCTTGAAATAAATTACTCCATTATGGTAATTATGACTAATCACTTCCAATAAAACATACCTATTCCCTCAATCTCCATCATGACAAGGTCAGCCAGAAAATTCTGTGCCATGCCTTCCCGCTGCATTATATGGACCATTGCTGTTGCAATGTCCTCTTTGGCTTTCACACTAATGACTGGTTCCAACAGCTTACAGATCACACTATAGTTTGTCCTCACATACTGAAAAGACAAGTTAAGGATAATGCCAGAATTAGAAAAAGAAAAGATGTCTGTGTACTCGATTTACATCCTCTGTTCACATAATTCTTGTCAGTATGTATTCTCCTAAGCTATTTAACACAATGTTTCAACTAATGTAACACTGTACAAAATGTTTCAACTAATGTAACACTGTCAGTTCCTGCCAAAACAAAGAAATGAGCCTGCCTGTCTTTTAGTTCTGAATCAACATTTCAAGTTTCCGTATAATAGAATGATGTTATCTACTCTATTCATAATCACAATATTAAAAGTAGAAAAGCATGTAAAAATAAACTTCCACTAAAATTTCCATTAAAGTCATAAAAGCGTAAATAAAAATGTGGTAAACCAACCTGAAGGAAATTGGAATATAATTCCATTGGAAGTATATCAATTGACTGGAATTTGCACTTGATTCTGAGTGCTGCATTGTCTTTACTTGGTGCCCTGTTGTCATTTTGTACTTGGTACCACTTCTCAATGTGACTTCGGCTTGTCACTTTGTCTACTGGTATGTTCACTGTTCCAACCAAAACATTCTTCTCCTGAAATCATTAGCATTTATTATTGATGTTATGTTATGATGATGACTGTAATCAATTATAGCATCCAACAAAGAAAGCATATGAGATGTGTACACTGCTATTACCCTTATAGTGACAAGGTCATGCTCATGGAAAACCTGTCACCACATGAAATGTTTTTACATGAACAACAGAAACCCATTATACAAGGATGGTTATGTTCTTGGGCACTAACTCTCTGTATCTTACTCTTAAGTATGGGATATACATGTAACAGCCCAGTCCAATAAATACCTACCACAGAAATGCATGTTATACAATATATAATGAAAACTTTAGAGGAAAATGTGGTGGTGAGGGCTTCAGGTGGCAGCAGATTGGGATGGGGTGCAGGAGGGAGAAGGAGGGGCACAACAGTTGTCTATATTAGCCCATGAATTAAAAATTTTACTTGAGCTGAGGAAGTTTTTCCTTGGTCTTTTGAAAAAGGTATCCAATTCTGCTGCATGGTATGCCACTTTTTCCCTTTATTAATCTCCCTGTAGTTACATGATGCATTTGAAAGAACTTTAGAAAACACAGACACATTCTTGAATGGTGTCTATTTCAGTAATGAGAGCCAGAGCCTTATCTGTGTGGTCAAACAATTCTGCCGACCCTTTGTTGTTAATTGGCATGTGGCAAGGGTTGTTTCTGTCCTTCCCACTTAGTTTTTCTGCCTCCAACTGCCTAGTTCTTCACTGGTTAGGTCCTCATAACATGGTACAAGCAATTCAGGCCATCTTGTTCTGCAACTTCTTCAAAGACAACATATTTGGCAAAAATCACAAATGTCTGCTGAATCAAGGGAATAGTTGCTTCCTAAGCAAGCTATGAGAAACCATGCACACTCTTAGGCCATACCTTACCCAAAATTCTGTTCACTGTCATGGGTCTGACTTCCTCCCACAACACAGTGATATTATTTACAGCATTCATGATGTTACACTTCTTCCACCAATCTCTGATCAATGGCTTTCCCACTCCATCTGTGCTATCCATAAGTCAGCAGAATGTATTCCTAGAATATCCCTTGAAGGTTTAATCATGCCCTGATCTACGAGCTGGTAATATGCCTTGAAGGAATAATCATGCCCTGATACATGAGAAGAAGCAAGGAATTGGTAATTTTAAGAAGGAACTCCATCCTAACATTAGTAAAGTATTCAGGATGGCCTGGTGCACTCAAGAATAAGTAATCCTTTATTAGCAAAATTTTTCCTGCCACATTATATTTCTACTGCTTGACAGAAAAGAGCCAATAACCACCTTGGAAAAATACTATGAATAATCCAATCCTTCTAGTTACATTGCCATTTCAAAAGTACTGCAAACTTTACATGGACATTCAAAATTCCAGGATTTTCTGAATGAAACACTAGCAAGGGATTAGCTTAAAATCTCCCTCAGCATTTCCTCCCTAAAGAAGTGTCCAGCAATATTCTGTTGCCTTAAACCCTAGAGCAATCTTTTCTTCCTTGTTAATACGTGTCCTGGCTAGCTTTAAAAAAAAAATTAAAGCTAACTACTTTCTGAGGTATGTAGCCTCCTTTATTTATGAAGGATACCATTCCCTCATGCAAAAATGATGCCTCTTAAACCTGTCAAACAACTTGCACCAAACATTTCCTCCTGACTTGTCTAGCCTGCTTCATTCTTTAAGTCATTATATAACAATTTGGCCTTCTCTACATGATTATAGTTGTCATAGGCATGTTTCTTCTAATATGGTCTACCTAGACACTTAAGAGGTTCTCATTGTGTTCCATCTTACTGATCTTTCTCATATGTACTTACTTACAAGTTACTCAAGACAGAAGTAATCTCATTTTCTTTTTATTTTTCCAATAAAAGGCTACAGTTAAGCAAGTGGGTCACAAGATTTTCACCTCACACTTAATTCCACTTCTATGTTCTGTACTACCCTGAGTGCCTTTAAATTCTTAGCAGACAATGAAAGCTACACTTACTCCAGAGGCAGGTCACAATGGGAAAAGGTGCAGACAAACCTCATATTTGCTGACTACCAGTGGGTAAGATAAAATCCAACAGTATTTTGCCACATCATAAAAAAGTGCAAAAGTAAAAGATATACCTGAAAGCATCTCAAAACATTTCATTGAAGAAAGAATTATCTTAAACAAATATATGAAAAGATCTTTCTTATATTTGGGTTAATTATGAGCAGTTACGGTAATGTTTTGTACTCAAAGTTTCAACTACCATTATGTGCAAATTCTCAGTTCACAAGCTGCCATTATGTTGGTGATAGCTGTATACTCTAAGGTAACTCAATACCCAGTAGTATACAGTATTTTTTGTGGTTATCTTACTGTAATGTAACCCTTAAGTATACAGTATTTTTTTGTGGTTACTTCTGCAAAAATAAAACTCAAGTATTACCTTCTTCCTCTTTTTCTCTCCTTCTCTATAAAGAGCAACACTGATGGTCTCAACGGAGGGTAGACTAACAAACTCAAACTGTTCTCCCCAAAAGCACATCTCACTCTTTTGTTTGCTTGATGTGCATGCATAAAGTGTATTGTCCAGGAGCAACTCACAAAAGTACCTGAAATCAGTAATTTGCATAAAGAACCAACAAAAGGTGTAACTGCTGCTTGGATATAACAGCATTAAAGCTTTGTTTGTAATGTATTCACCATGAGGAACTGTGTGAATTAAACATGAATGTCTTTTAACTCTTTAGCAATTTCTTAATGTCAGATTTACAGTATACCCTCCCTACCTTTTCTTATTGCCAACACCTTTAGCTTCCAGGATAAAAATTTTAAGGGAGTTTTCTGTTCTCCGTACACTATCGTAATTGGGATTCACAGCTTTGCGAAGGGAGTCCACCCATCTATCTCTTTCAACTGCAGTTCTGCAGCTGAAGTAACGGGTGCCAGTTGGAGAGGTCATCTAGTGGGACAAACATGGTTTACCTCATTATGTACATGTAATCTGACTATATTCACCTTACATAATAAGCAATAAACACAGAAAGAGACCTACTTAACCTTCTTTTTCAGGAATGCAGAACATAAGAAATAAACTTACAATTTTCACTTACGAATATTTAAGTGCAAAAGAGCTTTCAGCATTCTATCTAGCACATAAAATTAATATTCAGAATAATTTTTCCTAATCATAAAAATGCAAACTAAATCACTTTTATAGATTACTGACTTTTTCACATTTTCGGCATAAAAAGAAAACCGAATTAACAATACTGTCATTACAAATATCATCAAAAATTCTAGAGATCAACTGATACATTATATGTTACATGTAATGTGTTGTGTCATCCATATTTATGACATTTGGTCACCATACTCAATGTGGCATGCAGAATATCTTGGCATTACATGAAATTTTCCCATCAACTCTAAATGAACAAACAACTGTTTTAATTTAATTTGTGGCTGAAAACATGCTTTGATACATCCAATACCTAAGAAGGGTGACCGTTCTGACCCCTCTAACTATCGTCCTGTTGCTTTGAC
>JAUUDW010000031.1:258930-272849 GCA_032361385.1 Panulirus guttatus
GAGTGTGTACCCAAGTATCCTCGCCTCGCTGTCGGTGGAGCAGCGTGGGGAAATCGATGTTCCGATGTTTATATATTAACGAGTCTTCTGCAAGTCCCTCCTGCCCCGGGACGGTTGGCCAGGTAAGCTACGGCTGAGGCTTTTACTAGGCTGTGTATGGCATCTCCCTTATCCTTATTTCTTTCCCTTTGTCTCCCCTTGTACTGAGATATGATAAAAAAAACATGAATTGCTTGTTTCTCACCATTTTAAATGTTACTAGGGACCAGTCTGCGTTATGTAGTGGTTAAATGCAAAGGAAAAAACTACCAAGACTGGGTTATATTGTTTGTATGAATTATGACGAAAGTTCATTGTGCAACTGATATCTTTACGTGAGTAATTACTCGGATATTTTGCGAATCAGCATGTTACGTAATCTCGTATTCCAACACCTTTATCTTATTAAGGACGCCTTTTTTACTGACTAATACAGAGGCTTTAGTACTCATTAGCTCAATAAGAAAAACGCTGCGCCAACTCTGTGCTCTCGGCCTGTAGCATTTTCTTATTATTGCATTGAAGTATCAGTTTTGACTAATCTCGAGCCACGCCAACTCAGCTGGTGAGCTGAAGGCGGAAGTAGTTTGAGCGATGGATGCGGTACGTTGAAAATCTTCATTTGTACTACGGTTTTTATTTCTGCTAAGCGACACTTTGTATACTGGGATACTGTGGACTTGTACCTTCGTTCAGTGTCTCGTCTTATGTTAACCTGAAGGTCGCAGGGTAAGATGCGGACGGCAAACAGGAACAAAAAGTAGATGTGCAGGTGGAAAGGCTAGGTTTTCAGGTGTGGTCAAATGGTAGGGCCAGGTGTTCAGGGAATGGGGGCCAGGTGTTAGGGCAAGGTATTCAGGTGATAGGGGTCAGGTGTTAGGGCAAGGTATTCAGGTGATGGGGACCAGGTGTTAGGGCAAGGTATTCAGGTGATGGGGACCAGGCGTTAGGGCAAGATATTCAAGTGATGGGGGCCAGGTGTTCGAGTACTGTGGCCAGGTTTTCAGGTGATGGGGTCAGGTGTGTAGGTAGTAGGACCAGATGCTCAGGTGATGGGGCCAGGAGCAGATGCACTGCATCCACGACCTTATCTTCCACATCTGTTGGGATGAGTCAGCACGGCAGTAAATTATTGACAGTCCGTGTGTTGGGGTTAGTGTTTATATCCCTTGTGTTGATGCCAGTGTTTACATCCCTTGTGTTGATGCCAGTGTTTACATCTCTTGTGTTGATGCTATGCTCACCCTGCGCCAGAACACGTTCACCCTGCACCTGAGCATGTTCACGTTGCACCTGAAACATGTTCACCCTGCAACTCAACATCCTCGGCCAGCGTATCGTGTTTTCAAGGTTTACACAGCAGGATTTACGCCCCTTTACCCTACGTATTCATCCCAAGTCATAAATATTTTTGCTGCCATGCGCGTTACGGCGAGTTGCACATGACTCTCCACAGACACAGCAGAATGAAGAGTTTGCCTGGCATATTTGTTGACGGGCATTGTGAGCCTGGGGTGAGGTGTTGAGGTACTGGGGACTGGTGCTAGGGCTGGGGGCTGGGGGTTAGTGAGAGTGTCTGGCAGGAGTGCCAGGCGTGCTAGGGGAAAGGAAGACTGTAGTACCAGATATCAGAAGACGGGCTGGTCGGGGGGCCACACTGTGGAGGCAGGTGACTGTGAGTGTAAGGAGAGGAAGATGCGATGGTGTCTCTGGGCCTTGTGTGGATGGGGAATCTTTTCTAGATACGCTGGAGGGTATTTGTGATGCGGCAACAACGGTAGAGTCTAATGAGGTGCGGTGGAGAACAGAAGTATTGAGTTAGGTTAACGTAAAGCTATAATTGACTTTATGACAGGGCGAACATTAGGGTGTGTTCACATTCCGCCACGAATCAATAAGGAAGTTTTGAGAGAGCAGAGAAATGGAACACAGTAAATCGAGATTAGGAAATGGAGAGAGAGAGAGAGAGAGAGAGAGAGAGAGAGAGAGAGAGAGAGAGACGTAGAAAGCGTTTCATTTTAGGTGACATAAAAGATATGAATAAAATATGATACTTTGAAGTTTGTATTTACTAGGTAATGCTCACAAACTTCTTACAGAATATTTCCAAAATATTTACAAAAACTCTTAACCGTACCTTTGATATTTTTCGTGTCAGGCAAGTGTTGGGCTTGCTTGACCCAGTAGCTTTCAAAATATTTCAAGGCCGAAAATTCTCATCTTACTCTAACCATGAAAATATACACTTCTTTAAATTAGAAACAAAGGTTATATCACAGATAAAATGACGTTATACAACGAGTGCAGAAACATCTACGCCTTTCTGTGCAACACATTTGGACGTCGACAACATCGATCTATAGAGGCTGTTGAGAACAGCAGCAGCTCTCCGTCTCCTTCATGACATGATGATTTTTCCAGTGTGATGGTACTCTACTTATTCACTAGGGTTGTGTTAGTCATTGAGAATTTTTGTGTTTCACAAATGAGTAAGTATTGGACACCATTTCCCCCCTTTTGATCAAGGGAGGTCAACCACTGTTGTTTACTGGTCTCCTTCTGCAGGGTCAGATGTCAGTTTTTATATACCTTTTTTTTTTTTTTTTGGCGGACGGTGCCCAAAGGGTTCAACACCAGGTATACCTGTCGTACAAAATATATGATATATATATATATATATAATCTCCCTCTGTTGTGTATTGTTAGTGTGAGCAGCATTTTACTACGTGCAGTTGGCAACAAACTCGTGGGACGTTCAGTCGCACTGCTAAAGCCCGCGTCGGACTCCGAGACGAAAGGTCGGATACCCGAGAATCTTCTGCCGTCATGTGTAGTTCTGGAAACCGCCAGAGTTACTGCCGTTTACGTCGGAGCTCGAGGCGAAGAGTCTGTATCCGGGGCTCTTCGTGGTGACCCGGTGTCAGGGAATGTCCCTCGTGGTCGCCCGGTGTCAGGGAATATTCAGGAGGCCGACGGCGTTGCTGTTCTCCATGTCGGACTTGGAGGTGAACGGCCTGTAGCCAAGGCTCTTCATGACGCCGTGGCAGTGGTACTGGGTCCTGACCACGTCCTCGAACTTCATGACTCTCATCCAGCGGCCGACGCGGGTCATCGGGTCGTGGCGGGTGCTCCAGGGCTCGTCCTCGTCCGAAGTGAGGTGGTCGTCTAAGTACTCCTGCACCTTGCGGTGGTAGCTCAACCCCGCGAACTTCAGGACCTCGTGACTCTTCTGATAGGGGTCGCGGGCGAAGTCCTCGTAGCGCACGAGCATCACCCGCCCCGGGTAAGTCTCCTTCAGGACCATGAACGTGCTGAAGTCCGCGGCGAGGTCGGAGCACAGGTAGCCCGGGTCGTTGCAGGCGCGGGTCTGACACCAGATCACGCTGCTGGCCCGGGAGCTCATGACCGCCCGCGGGTCCCGCACCAGCCAAATCAGACGGGCGTGCGGGTCCCGCAAGAGCGGCGCCAGCAGCTCCAGCCGCGCCCGCACCACCTTCATGACGTGGACGGGGAAGAGGGAGCAGAGGCGGGCCAGGGTGTCGGCGTTGTAGCACTTGGTGCGCGGCATGGCGCTGCACATGGACCACAGGCGAGCGTTGCGCACGAACATGTCCTGGTTGACGAAGGCGAACTTGAGGTAGTCGTCGGCGTCAGCGTAGTTGCACTGCAGGAGGCCTTGCAGCAGGTGTCCTATCTCGCCCTGTCACGGACACAGTAGCGTCAATCAGATGTCTTAGGACAGACAAGCACATGTTGCCAAGCATATACTGCCTCATGCAAACTACAGTTACCATTATAAACTGCTGTTAATGTTAACATGGAAAGAATCTTGCTCGCAGAGCAAAAAAAGAAAGAAAAAAATTGTGCTTAAGGAAAACTGCACACTCAGTATAAACTATAATATCTGATAAGTTTTATCAAAATGTAAGTGGATAACTAACACAAACATATATGTGCAGGCTTCCATACGCATGTGTGTAAATTATTTTCCTTTATTGGTTTCGTATGGGGTCGTCAGTTTAATATTTTCGCTGTCAAAACAGTTTGTATTCTTGTAAGAAAAATTGGGTGTCTTTCCACCTCAAAACATGGAAAACCACTGATGAAAATTGACGTAAGACAAACTTACATTAGCGCTGCACAACATCTTATTCCATGTGGAAGGTGACACTCTCGTGGCAGACAGTGCTAACCTGACTGATGACGCCATCCTACCGCATGTACATGGAAATACCTTGGAACTGAAGTGCTGAGTCAAGAGAGTAAGAAAAATAAATGGCTGGAAGTGACCAGTTGACAGTATTAGAGTTGCTGGCTGCTTCTCCTCTCCGTCACACGACATTATGGCTTCCTTAATACCTATGAGACCTGCAGACTGCTGCAAGGAGGGGCGAGGGATTGGTTGGTGATGTCGTACCTGGCTGTCGTCTCTGGGACCCAGCTGCTGGAGGCCGTAGGACATGAGAGGCTCATAATGGTAATAGGCTCCAGGGTGGGCGGCCAGGATCTCCCCAAGCAGAGTGGAGCCGCTGCGCCACGTCGACGATACTATCACCCTCACCGGATTGGTCGTGGGTGGCACCTACGGGAAGAAGTGCTCCTTCAGTAGCGTCAGGTCAGGGACATTAAAATACCCACACAGCACACAAACACAGTATCACTTAGAGGGTGTGATTACATGTAATTTTGACTGTCATGTTGTATGTATGTAGTGTGCGTGTGTGTGTCTAAAACACAAAGAATCTTCATGTCTCTTGAATTCAGCTCAGACACTAGAAAAAATCATGTTCTCCAATTAAAATATTCGCCACAAAATGCATTTCTTATTGTATTCAGAGTCAGGTGGATTCTGTGTTGAGAACCTGATGCAGTAGCGAGTCAGGTGGATCCTTTGTTAAGAGCCATACACACTGGCGGTTCGAGGGGTGCTAGGTGGGGAACAGAACCTTCTGTTTCACTGTTCTGTTTCTACCACAATTTCGACAAAGACGGCAGATGAACTCCTCTAAGGTAATCAGATCTATTATCTGTCCTTCCCATCTGATTGGAAATAACAGGTGAAGAATGTTTTTGCAATGAAGTACGCGAGAATCAACCAGTTTAGCAGAAGTGATTGATTGGCAGGTTTCGTCGACTGGCACTGGTTTCGTAATAAGCCAATAATTTAATACATATTTGTTTAACATATGTCTTCTGCAGTTTATAGAGGAAGTTGTTTGGAGCAGATTAACTACAGTCGCCATTTGATAAGTATATATAGAAGCGCTAACCCCGTAAGATTTTATTGCATATTTAAAGGACAAATCATCAGAACAACTTTTAAGATAATAAGCAGCTATGTAAAGCGTATATTAGTCCCAGAAAGACATAGGCTACTAATTTAGTAATCCCAGGAGAAAGCTATGCATGGCAAAGTAGAAAAAAAAATACGTATTCTGGTTCATTATCCATACACCTGTGGACCGCTGCTGAACCCATCACCTCCACCAACAGCCGCTTTCGAAAGGTGTAAAGAAATTATATAACAAATAATTGTTCGCAGATTATTTATCAGATCGTAAATGTTTACTGTTTATCTCAGTTATCTATATCTAAACAAGCCGACTCTCAGCTGCACATTTTACGAAATGATAAAAGTGAAGTTCCCAAAGGTGAGTGTCGTCTGGCAGCCAGGCATAAACAAACTTCGGTTCAAGCTGTCACCGTATCTCGACCCAAGTTTTGCGCGTGTCGGTATATCGGTGTATTTTTGCGCGAAATCGTACCTAAAACTCGGTGATGTGTTTTTCATGTCTCAGAGAGAGAGAGGCTAGAAAAGTTTTCATATATATATGTGTGATGCTGAAATAAGTGGCAGGTGACATTTATAAACTGTTTGAAAGAATTGTTTGTGAATTACTTGAACGGTTCACCAGAGGCGGATATGTGTGATGACATCGATTACTGACGAGTATCAGGGATGATGAACGAGAAGGCAATGAGGTTTGGTCAGTATCAATAGTTCGTTGACCTGACTGCATTGTCGCAATATGTTCTCAGTGTATTACGGATCGGAAGTCTGCTATGGAAGAATGCCTTGCTTTTCAGTCTGTTGTAGTCGTAATGTTCTCATTAAAGTATGGAGGGCTCTGAAGATCAGGCAAAATGTGAAGTGAATTATAAAGATTTTCGTAAAACTTCACAAATTTGGATGGGTTACTTTGGTTTCGAAAACAGTGCTGATGCGATGTCCTGTTTTACAGTTCAGTTCAGTTTCAGTACTTTATTCCTTGATAGAGGAATCGGGATCCTAGTGCTGTCACTAGGTACCCCTGTACAATAATATTAGAAGCATCTTCTGGCAAGTGTCGCGAGCAAGGCTTGACAGTGTGGTAAGACTTTGTTATATATTACCGTTGAAATCGAAAGGTGCAAAAAGCACAAGAGAAAACATTGTAAACATCCGGGTGCCATATTTGTTTAACACTTTCCCCGAAGCCTTTAGGAACACTTTGGACTTCACAGCGGAGAAATTTAAATAGGGAATGGATGTGTATTTGAAAAGTGTACCAGACTAACCAGGATCCCGTGGTTACGTAGGCCTACGGGCTGCGCTCTCCAACTGGCAGAGGAGCAACACGACAGCTTGAATCCCAGACCCAGCTGTAAGGTTAGGAGACCTCCGAAACCATCGTAAGGTATACTTTAGGTAAGGCGAGGACTCAGATTCAGCTGCTGGGGTATAACCCCTCCGAAACCATCGTATGGTGTACGTAATGCAAGTTAACGGCCCAGACTCAGCTGCTGGGGTAGAAGAACCTCCGAAACCATCGTAGGGTACCGGACCGAGTTGCTGTTGTTAGCCTCTTGAACACAATTACTTTAGACCTTTGAGTATGATGGCGTGGCCTTTGACCAGACCCTCAATGACCCATCATACCCATCAGTAGTAACCGTCGTGCTTTCAAGGGTCGTCGCCTCGTCCTCTCAGGGACAGAAGGGTACTCTCAGCCCGCCACCATCAGTCCTGGTTCTGCTTATCGCCAGAACCTCAACGTGAGTTTTACCACGACTCGATTCCATAAACTTTCGAGTCAGCCGGGTGGTGTGAAAGGCGACACAGCCTTCAGTGAGAGGTAATCCGCTATGACTGAAATGAAAGGTAAATCCACTATCATTACGTTCCCACATACGTGGCGTTACAGATTGTATGAACGCCAGCTGTGCCAGTGTGTTGATCCGGAGAAAGCCTATTGCTGTACTTCTGGTTCCACAGGGGCTTGTCTCTACCTTGACAGCTGTATTTGTTGGTTGGTTGTATCAGTTTGGCTATTTCTGTTGCTGGTCGAAGCGCCAGCCCGGTTAGGATGGTAAAGTACATTTCATAAAGAAATTTCGTACGTCTCTTGTTAATGTTTTAAAGCGTCCAGCCGTAATATTTCTTGTATTTGTCAGTTAAAAAGATACTGGCGAGTATCCCCTACCTCAGAACCAATATTTCGTTTTCTTTGTTACGAGACTCGATATGAACCTAAATCTTTCACTAACAGTCCCTCTTTAACCCCCTGCAACACGGCCCTCGGGCATGACGGTCTGGCCTTTGACTTTATCCAGAAGAATCAGGTCAAAGGCTAAAAGGCCATCGTTCTCATATTACTCAAGAGATTATTTTTTTTTTAAAGTAAAATCTACCAGGGACGCGTTGCTGTGACTTGCGTGTGTCTTACTGTACCTCGTCTGTTGACGCTGGGGTAAGCAGGGGGACAGCGGAATAAACGCTCTCGAACCTTAACAAAGGAGATAACTGGTAATGGATTCGAATCCGGATCGCCTCAACATCGTTCTTGGTGCGACACGTCCGCTGGTGACGTTGCTCAACCTTTGAGCTATTATAGGGGAGGTTCACATGAGTCAGGCGTTCAGCCTTCAGTACTAGAGTAATTAGTAAACCTCGCAGAAGCATATTACAGTTACATGTTCTGTCTGGATCCCCGAGGAACTCTTATTAAACGCTGGTTTTGTAGTTAAGGTTTAAAACAAATGTCTTTTTGATTATTTTATTTAAGACTATCATACACATAGCAGTGACTTGGAAAAATCCTTGTAAATCGGAAAGAGCATAAATCTGCGCATCTGTTTTGTCGATGTGTAAATCTGTTTTGAAATCTTCACTGTCGGTGGTGTAGTAAGTTTTTTTTATTATTATTGTGCGGTAGTTCTTAAAGCGGTGCGAAGGGGTTTGACATGTGGCTCCATCTGTTATCATAATTAGTGGAGAGTTGAGATGGCGTAGAGAATTTATTTTAACCAACTTTCCACCGCTTGACTTATGTATGTCAGGAAGGTGTTAGTCATGCTAGCTAAGAGAGAGATATAGTTCCTTTTTTTTTTTTTGCTCCACGTACATAGAATCATGATATGGGAGACTGAGGTTATTTTTTTATTGGTATTGTAATTCTTATTTTTTCAGTTCCACCTGTTTATTCCCACCCTTATCAGGCTTGGTACCTTCTTGTTCTCTTTTAGCTCTCTTCCACTTAAATCGAGAACATGGCGTTAATCTTTTGTCAGTTGATTTTTCCGCGGACGAGAAATTTACATTCGTGTCCCGTCACACCGTTCTCCCTGCCGCCACCCCTGTGTTTGGCGGCATACTCAGCTCACCTCGCCCCCACTCCCGAAATTACAACTTTTTCTGTCCTAACTGTTGCTCCGTCCATACCTGGGTCTAGATTTGGCCCATCTTAACCTGCACACTTCACTTGACGGCCACCTGTTCTAATCATCACTTCTGCAACCCATGTCTCCGTAGTTTATATAGTAATCTTTTGTTATCTGCTTTTTTCTCGTCGAACGTTTTCTTTAATTGCCCTCTTGAATTTCCTCTCAGTTTATCATTTTACTTTAGTTTTCATCCTTTCTAAATAATACTATAAGCTCCATCGTCTTGCCCTAAGCCCGTACTGCCAGTAAGCGGTAGTAGAAGCGTTTTACTATATAGTAATAAGCGATAGTGGAAATATAGTAAAAAGAAGCTTAGGTGGTTAAGGTTATACATGGTTAGATTAGATTATGTGATAAGGTTAGTGTAGGTTAGTTTAGATCTAGTTTGGTTATAGCGTAAGTTCAAGCGACATCCAAAAGTCAAACAATATAGATTTCTTCATTTCACAAAACTAGGGAAAAGATACCTATCCTAGCATCGTATGGGTTGATCATCGCGTCAACCTGTTAATGGTTTCGCGTGTCTGGTCCTCGTGACAGTCATCTCAAGGCATCACAGTCTGGGTAGGGATAGTCATCACTGGGCCGAAGAGTCTAGCAATAGGCATCACAGGTGGTAACAGACAGATGACAGCCTCCGCAGCATCTGACGGCAGATTCCTAGCCATCCGGGCATGACGGGGTTCATGAAGTGTTTGCTTTACGCTCCGCTGAACCGAAGCAACGCTATGAGTGTCCTGGGAGATGTTGGGATAGGAGAGGAGAGACATAGAGAGAGGGGCGGAGATGGGGAGTGACTTAAGAAAAGCCCGAAGGAGAGATCCTAGCCTTTCAGACCATCATTGCCCGAGGATCGCCACTCGCGGCTAGTTTTCCTGTTTCGTTGTATCACAAGACTCGGTCTTTCGATTCACTTTTAATAAGAGAATAAGATTGCAGTATTTTAACATGATTTTTTCTTTTCTAAGTAAAAATGCGATACGCTTACCCATCTTAATCCAGCCCAACCTTAATCTCGGTTAGATGTTAATAAAGTTCCGATATCGTAACGTTAACAGTTGGTCGTTTTTTTATAACCTGGCGTAACCATAACATGAATTAACCAGAAGAAAAGGTCCAATATCGTAACATTAACGGCTTCGCCAGCCCAACTAGAATGAAGTTTCGATATCGGAACTTTAGCCTTTATTTTCATACTTTCATTTTTCAAGTTTAGTTGTAATATTGAAATATGAATTCTTATTTAGAATCTGTAGAGGTTACAAAGAAGGATATATACATGTGTATATATATATAACTCCTGTATCTTTTCTGAGCTGGTGGTTAGCCGTAAATACGAGGGCTATGTGCAATAGGAGGCTGAAAATAACTGGCTGCTTTAGTGCCCCCATTAGCCAGATCACGTAATACTCGGCAAGCCTCTCTGCGTCAATTGCTTACCATGTAATCTTTGGCACTATAGGGTGAGCATTCGTGATTTTTTTTTCCTAATTTCACCGCTGACCTTTGAAACAACTTTTTCTTTTTATGTCTTTCCCAACAGCTGCTGCATAACGCTTCTTAAAAGGCAAATTTTCCGCTTCCTCCAAAACTAAGTTCATTTTCCCTTTGCTCTTCGAACTCAGCCTTTTCAACATCTTTTCTCTTTTCGTTGAAAGCCTGACCTCGATGAGGACTTTTGTTCGTAACTGTTTCTATCGACATCATTAAAGTTAATAGTAACCTCTAATTAATAGGCCAGAGCACATTCACCATCAAGTGGCAGATGAAAGCAGTTGTCACCGCCGTTTTCCTTTCAAATGCTTACAGTTAAGGATCACTTTCATTTGAGTGTCGAACATCAGAACTATTTCCGTGAGAGGGAATCCACGCGGCCATTACGGAAATGAGAGGGTTAAAAAAAGAGTCAGTGTGCGTGCGTCACCGCGCGCGTGACGTCATTCAGAATGAAATACTCTTCACGTAGCTGATTGGTAGAACACTTATCGGTTGGCTTTTACCGATACCCGATGTTTTGTCGCTAATCAAAGATGAAAGCGTCAAAGATAGATATCAAATAATTGGATGATGTATTGAAATAATGTAAATTTCACTCTACCGCTGGTGTATCATCCAATATTCGTGGAGAAATGTTTTAAATTACTCTGCAGTAGTCTTAAATTATTGATATTTGGTGTGATATTGTTCAAGGTAAATTGTTTAAAGAATCGATTTCCTTTTTTTTAACATTTTCTATATATAATAAGTTGTCGGTACAATTATCAGCATTAGCAAAATTCAGTCTTTGTTGGATCAAAACGCGCAATGCAGTGAGCTTGATTGTATTAAGATTTATCTGGCCAACACCATTTAGACATAACCAAGGTTGTGTGGAGTACTGTATGTAGTGAAGTTATTGGTATGGGCTGCATTGCGTTGCGCTGTATTTAGTAGAGGTATAGTGTGATATGTGTTTTGTGGTAATGCATAAGGTGGGGTTTATCTAATAGAACAGTGTATGTAGGAAAGGTAAGATGTTCTTGTTCGTGGAGTAGAGCTCTATGTATTGTGAAGATAAAGGGTGGAGTGTGGTATGTGAATCTTTGTAAGTAGTGAAGGTGTGGATGTGAGGTCCCTGACGTGAAGCGTCGCATGCAGTGAAGGTGTACGGTTGGGGTGTAGCATGGGTGTGGCTGACTGGAAAGTGTAACGGAGTACCCAGTAAGGTTAGCCACACGCCACCGCCGCTGGCTCCTAGCGCACACCAGCATACGTAAAAAACATCAATGCAACTCGCGAATACCCTGCATCCACCGCACACTGGCTTTATTAATGTAGTACACCTACCTGTGTAATTCTGCGTCCGTCTCACCCACACACACCTGCTGCCCACCTGTGTCATGAGAGTTTTCCTAAGTTGGAGACAGTCATAACGGAGATGAAGAGCTTCAAAGGTAAGACGTAAGTTCCAGATAAAGACGAGCCAGTTGGGAGGCGGGCGGCGGAGGTGGCACGTCTTGCGTCAGGTCTGCCACCTGTGTTGTTGTTGATATTTGTTCACCGGGTCACTTGTCTCACAACCACCTCACTTGTCTCACTGTTGCTACTGTTTAAGTATCTACAGAGATAAGACCGTCACCACACGAACGGCGGCCGTGAGAGCAGAGTTCGGTCAAGGGGAGGATGGAACATGCACTGAATATTCGGATATTAGATTCACCCTGTTGCATGAGTTTATCTTAAATAATTTTGTAGTTGAAAGCACTATTTATGTGGGTGCAGTATTATGTGATGTATCTTAATGCTCTTCGTGCATTGCCCCTTGCACTGTATTCCCAAGTCAAGACGATATTCCCCGCCAAGCACTTGATATAAACGTGATTATGTTACTTAAGAGAGCATCAGCATGTGATCTCAGAAAAGTAAGCTTAAGTTCACGTTATTAGGGAATGCAGTTTGCAAGTGGTGAATTCATTCGCGATAGAGCGGTGATCCTTGTGCTGCGATATGATCACAGCGAGCGTAAGCTTCAGTTGTGATTCGGAGCCATGCTGTCGGCTTGCAAGTTGGATGTTGGCAGCCAGCACTTTGTAATCGGATGTTTCTCATGATTACATGACTTGTGTTGGAAATCCATTGCCTCTGAGAGGATTTGTAAGATAATGAGGCACGTACTGTGTTTACAAGTGGTATTTTTCAAGGTAATCAACTTTCTGGCCGATTCTTTATGTTTCCTTCCTCCCTCTCCCTTCTATCACTTCACCAGTCCTTCTCTTCTCCCTTTTTCTCTCTTTTGGTGCAACCTTGCGTAAAAGTTGTCTTGAGCTTGATATGTTACTTATAAAACAAATGTAGATATTCACGTTTGCTTCCGATGCATAAACCTTATTGGCAGTCGGATTGCAGTGTAATCTCTAATTATTTGGTTTACACGATTAAAACATATTCTGCAAACAAAGTAGAGAAGATGATGCTCTCTCATTGCCCGGGGATGAGTGTGTATGAGAAAGCGAAGCCTGCCAAAACGTTAGCCATGACGAATGTGGGAGGTACTCTGCCTACACTTCCCATCTTCCCCGGTAGGATCTGCCGCTCTGTGAACGTGTCATCATGATTTCCTGGTGTGGTAATGTACCTTCTCCGGGCTTACATACTGTGGCTCAAGTATTTCCGCATGTTTCTGGTTTTACTGATTAGTTGCATATACTAGTTTTGTTTACCGAGAGTGGTGGGATAGGATCCTAGGATATGGAAATAAGAGAAAATAGGCTTCACAGTAAGTGTAATGTAGATATCAGATTAGTTGAGCCTAGGTGAATAAAAAAAAATGTGTGCAGAGTATGGAAAGAAATCATTGGAAAATGTTGAGATGTTGATAGCCTACTTTCGTATGTTATTTATTAATTTGATTAAGTAACATTTTTTCAGACCGCTAGATAGCCCTACGCCGCAATGTTGGTTGACTTTCCTTCTTCTATAGGTACTGCATTGTTTTATCTCCAGGAGCTGGCTGCTTGTGTGCCCCCACTACTAGCTAGACCACGCATTATTCAGAGAGCTGCTGCGTCACATTATTATGTGGCCTTCAGCAATTCAAGGGTGGGCCGTTTTGCTGCTTCTTTCCCTACACGTCGAAGCTTTGGAACTCTACCTTCTCATGTTTTTCCCAATATCTATGACCTGGCACATTTCAAAAGACATGTTTTTCACTTTCCCAAAAATTCATAAATACTTTCCCTGTCTGTTTTTCCCCCTTTCTCAATTCTGTATATTTCAATTTGGGCCCGTCCTTGATGTGCACTTTTGTCCGTGACTAGAGCCTTCAACATAAAAAAAAAAGTAGCTTTAAACGAAAGTTGGATGTGCTTATGGGTTCAGGCGATTGGTTGTAGGGTGGACAGAGTCAAGACCTGCCTAGCATGGGCCAATAGTCCTCTTGCAGTGTCCTCACTTCTTATGTTCTTATGTTCTTATGTTCTTATGTTATGTTCTTGTCCTCTTCTTATGCTATATTTATGTTGTTTAAGTCTAACATAAAGATCCTTACCAGTCTGCCCGACATAAAACATATAACAGCTTTTACAAGGGATTCTGCAAACACAGCTTGCAGAATTTTCTGGAAAGTTTTTGATTAAGATATTCTTTATAGTATTGTTATTGCTAAAGGCTACATTTACATTAAAGGATTTAAGCAACTT
>JAUUDW010000031.1:306923-317663 GCA_032361385.1 Panulirus guttatus
AGTGGTTATCTCTGAACTGGTTTCTTTGCTATATGGGAAGTGTTACTTGTGGGGAATATTTGTGTTATGTTTCTGTGTGTGCTGTTGTACAACAGGTTTATGCTTTTTGTTGGTTTGGTTAGAGATGCTAATGAAGTGTGAAATTACATGACTTAGGGACGAAAAATCTTGCATATTGAAGTTTTGGAGGAAGAAAATACAGTATTCAGTGGAGTCTTTAGGGGTCTTCACCCCCACAGTCTGCTCTTGAACTTTTCGTCTGTGCATCCTGTGCAGTTTCTGATGGTAGCTGACAAGTTGTTGAAGAATCTAGGTTCTCAGATTTTTAAGGTGTTCTCTCTCTTTGTGCATGTTGCACTCATAGATTTCAGTGGTAGTATTTATCTTAAGTCTTCCATGCCTGTTGTACCAGTAGGATTTTATTTCTGAATATACATTGGAAACCATACCTTTTAGGATTTTCCAGGTATATATGAAGATATACTTCTCCCACCTCCTCTCCAGGGAGTATAGCCTTAGTGATTTTAGTTGTCCCCGGAATTTAGTTCCCTGTCACCACATTAGTATAGGCTGTGAAAGATTTGTGAACACTTTTTAAATCCACAGTTTTACCCACATTGTAGAGTGATGTTAGACATAACAAAATTTAATAAGTGAAAGACTTAGTTCATTGAATAAGATCATCAAACAATTGCTGACTTAGATTTTTTCTAGGAACTGTACATCCTTTTTCTTTTTGTCAATATCGCACCCTTTTTTTCTTTTATTGAATTCAAGTGTAAGGTAGATGAATGGTTTGGGAATATCTTAAGAGGTAAAGTGGGTGATTATTGTTATAGACAGAGCTAAGAAAGGAGTAGCACTACTGCTGGAGGAGTTGTATGAATGTTTGAGTGTAAGGAAGTGAACGTCACTTATACTTCAGTAAATACAAGAGTGGGATTATAAGTGATGGGTAATTATTGGTGCTTATGCACCTGGAAACAATAGGAATAAGAAAGAGAGACAAGTTTTTTGGAAGGAGCTGAATGTTAGTGATGGGTGATTTGAGTAGAAGAGTGGGTAGTGTGGCAGTTAAGGGTATAATTGGGGGGCATGGAGCTCCTGGTATTATAAATAGAAATAGTGAACTGTTTGTGGCATAGTTTGCTGAAAAAGGACTGGTGATTGGGAATATCTGATTTAAAAAGAGAGATATACTTACATATACATAGGTTAGTAGGAAAAATGGTAAGGCAGCATTATTGAATATATAGTAACTGATAGCCATCCAAAGGAGAGACTCGGGTGTAGATGGATTGGCAGATTGTGGAATGTCTTTTCATTACTTGGTGAATGCAAGGGGGATGATTTGTAGAGGCTCTACAAAAAAGAGGAATTGGTGTGGATGGGAAGAGGATTGTAATAGTGTTAAGAGTAGAGGCACATCAGAAGAGATGCTAGGAGAGACTACATGTAGAATGGCAAAAGGTGAGAATAGATAAAACTAGGGGAGTAGGTGAGGAACGGGAGTTATTTAGGGAAGCACAATTTACGTGTGTGAAAGAAGACTGTGGCAGGCAGGACAGGTGAGAGAGGGTAGTGAGTGGTGGGATGAGAAAGTTAAGTTGCCAGTGAATGAGAAAGTATAGCCGAATGGCCACTATTTGCAGGGAAGGAATGCAAGTGATTGAGAGATGCACAAGTGAAAGGTATAGAGGCTGAAGAATTTTTGAGAACAGTGGAGAGTTAGGGTGAACCAGTATTAGCCAACTTCAGGAAGGCCAAGAAAATGTTTTATAAGGTGGTTAATAGAGTGAGAAAAACAAGAGAGCAAATGGAAACTTCGGTTAAGAGGTCAGATGGGGAAGTGGTAATGGTCAGAAATGAGGTGAATAGGAGATGGAACAAGTATTTGGGAGAATTATTAAATGTGTTCAGTGATATGATGGCAGATGTGTGATGTTTTGGATGTGGATGTATACGATGTGAGAGTCATGACAAGTTGTATAGTGAAAAGAGAAGAGGTGAAAGCTTTGCTTAAAATGAAGTGCAGCAGAGTAACTGGAGTGGATGGTATTTTGTTGTTTTGTGGTTAGGAATTACATGTACGTATGGCACATGTTGAGGTGTGTAAGGATTAAGAGGATGCCTACAGTATAGTGTCATTGTATAAAGACAAGGGAGACAAAAGTGGAATGTTCAAGTTACATAAGTATGAATTTGTTGGGTGTAGCTGTTGAGTTGTATGGGATGGTGGTAATTAAGAGGATGTTAGCATAAAAAAAGCTTCAGAATGGGGAGGAGCAATGTAGTGTCTGGAGCAGTAAAGGATGTATGGATCAGTTGTTTGTGAGAAAAATTTGAGAAACAGAAGACCATGTATGTAGCTTTCATAGACGTAGAGAAGGTTTATGATAGGGATGATATAGATGCTGTGTTGAAGATGTTGCAAATATATAGTGTAACAAGAATATTGCCCAAAGCAGTGAAGAATTTTCACCAAAAGAATATGTGTGTGGGAGTTGGGAGAGAGGAGGGTGTTTTTTACTGTTGAAGGTAGTTCTGTTGACAGAGACAAAAATGCTGGGAAGAGGTTGAATGCATTGGAAGTGAAATGTTTGAGGACAGTATGTGGTATGAGGAGGGTTGATTGCATGAGAAATGATGGGTAAGAGAGAAATGTGGTAGTAAGAAGAGTATGTAGTAGTGCTGAAAAGGATGTTCTGAAATAGTCCCCAAAGAAACTATACTTGCACCCATCCTATTCCTCATTCGTATATGCAAACATAATCCTTTGCAATGTTACAAGAATAAGTAGAAAAATCACATCACTAGAAGATGCTGTAAGGCTAAGAGACATATATAAATTCTTTGACTGGGCAAGAACAAAATGCTTTTCTGTGGAGATAATTTTCAGCTCGACTAGTATAGGGAAAATTAAGAAATAAAAAAACTACACAGAATGCTGGACGGACACAGATGCTTTTATAAATCAGTTAAATAATGTGAAAGACGTCTGAGTAATAATGACAAACAACGTAACTTTCAGTGAACACAATAGCATTTGCCTCACGCAGAAGGATGGCATGCTGTTTTTGTAGACTTTTGACTTGAAAAGAAAAAGCAATGATGTTATTCAGGATGCTGATTCTTTCTCAAACTGAATAATGTTGCATTTTAACATCACCCAGCAAGGCTGACAAAATTGCAGATTTAGAAAGTGTTCAATTATCTTTAACAGCCCATATTAATGTGTTTATGGAACTAAATCACTGGAAATGGAAGAAATCCTTGAGCCTATACTTCCAGAAGTGCAGACAAGAGAGGTATACTCTCATGTATACCTGGAAAACCTAGAAGCTTTAGTTCCAAACGTATATTTGGAAATAACATCCTTCTGGATTGAGAGGCATGAAAGAGTTTGTAGAATACTATTTCTGAAATCCAAAGGTGCCCCATGCACAAAAAGAAAGAACACCTTAAACATCCAGGGCTCAAGACACTTCAGCACCTTGCCATATACCACTACAAACAGCATGAAATACACAGAAGAGAAGTTCAAGAATGTAATGGACAAGTACCTGCAAAGTGTATCAAATAGGCTAAGGGGGCAATGTGGGCCTGAGGCCTGCAGCTTCCAACATATTGGTTGATCAGTGACCCAGTGCAGCAGCCTTAGCTCAACCTGGGCTGTTGGAGGTGAAGACCTTTAAAGATTTCACCAGGTATTCACCAGATGTGCAAGATAGAGCAAATTGGAACTATGTGGTATACAGGGGACAACATGCTGTCAGTGGGCTGAACCAGGGGATATAAAACAATTTGGAGAAACCATGGAGAGGTGTTTAGGGCCTGGCTGTTGATGAGGGATATGGATTCCATGCATTATACATGACTTCTAGATGTGGATGTGAGTGAATAAGGCTAATATTTTGTCCCTTCTATTGTTTACTTTGCTAGCATGGGAAAAAACTAATTCAACAAAACTAACGTAAGTGCTATTTTATTTTATGCTTTTCTTGGACAGATGATGATAGGATTCACTTCACATTATTATCCACTTTATGGAAATCTCTTGGTCCCAGACTTTTCGATTGGCAGGTACTTTGTGTTAATGTGTATGCAGTGTTCTTACTGTTTCTCTCAAAGAGTACAGTATCTTTTGTTGGGTTTCTAACACTAGAATGTTTAGGGATATACGATGACTGTAATGCAAGGAAAAGATTCTGCTCGTCACGTTTTAGAACTGGAAAATGAATTTTCTACATGGACAGGTGAATCAACAAGATCTGTATCATAAGGTTCATGAAAAAATATGCAGATGTTGGTGATTTCAAGACTAGAACTTGGTATATTACTCTGTATGTTGTCTTGTTAACAACAGTTTTTATTGTTAATATCATCTGAAATATTAATTGAATTTAAAAAATTTAGTTTTTTTTTTTTTGTGCCTGTTCGTAGATATTTGCCGGATCCAAATGAGGTATAGTGGATTGATGCAATCAGAGAAACGTCCGGCCAGTCTAAGCAGTGTTGCCAATAAGCGACTGCGTAAGCAAATTGTCTTCGAGGTTCGTATGTTTTAAGTTTGTTTGGGCTAGTGTTGTTTTCCGTTTCTTTGTTTATTGTAAGTCTGAAAGTTCCTTTGTTTTATTGCTCCTTTCATGTATATGTGCAAGAGCATTGTCATAAACATTGAGTTCTCTGTACTTCATGACTTCATTCTTAATACATTAGTTTAAATACTTTCCCTTCCTATGGGAGTGAACTAATGCACAAAAACTTGCTTTAGATGGTTGCATAAACACTGCCCTTTCGTAAGTCTAGATGCATTTGTAGTAGGAAAGATTATCATTAGATAAGGTCCCTGCTCCCAGGTCCAATTGGCTTATCAAAGTTTAATGGGCCCATTATCCAAAGTGTGGCAATGGCTTTGACTGAAGTTAATATGTCTTGATTTGTCCGTGTTTTTTTGTTATTTCCTTTTCTTTTAAATTTCACAGCCTTAGACCATTTTAAATAGTACATATTGTACTTAGATGTTTCTGTCAGAATTACATTTTACTGAATATTTCCTTATCAAAAATTGGTGATATTTTTATTTCTCTCCAAGGTTGTTTTGTCCTGCGAGCCATGAGAGATATCACAGACCTCTAAGGGTTGGAAACCTCTTAATCCCCTACTCCTCTGGTGAGTTAGATACCTCACCCCTAGTTAACTACCTGTTAAGTAGTAATGGTCTCAGCTCAGTCTGGGCTTGCCCTTTAGCCAATCAACATCTGCCACTCATTGTTGCCATTATCCCTTGGTAGTCTGTACTGACCTGCATCACATTATTTCACAGACCATAGACACTTTAACATGTTCTACTTGGGCTGTTTTTAACCAGCTTCTCTCATTACTTGGATAAGTGTCTTTGTCTGATTATCTCGACTGTGGTGAATAATGCAGTTGATATGCAATTTACCTTTTAAAGGTTGTGTGGACCATGAACACTATTGAGCAGCTCCTGCATACATGATATTCATATTTAGCATTTTAGTCTTGCAAAATTCATTTGTAATTATTAGACTACCCTTCATTTTTGTAAGGATTGTTTGTTTACTTTTGCTTCTGTTCTCATTTTATGCAATCACCTTTCAATAAGGTGATTCTCTTTAACTGTAATTGCAGATGTGATACCTACTGTTATTCTCTCTTCTTCATTCTAATGCATCTGATTCTCGATGATGTGGTGTAGTATCCTTGCACAGTTCAGATTCCCCCTTGAATCACTGTAAACATCTTGGCATAAAGTTAGATGTTGTCTCTTCATTTATTACTGTCCTTTACAGCCCCTCCATTTTTCTTATTTTCTATTACAAGAGGCCCTTGGTAATTCTTTTTATCTGACTACTTTTTTTCACAGCAAAATATTTCACCCACTGGTGGGCACTTTTGCTTTTGATTTTCTGCCTCAAAAACAAGTATAGCTAGGTAATTATGCTTGCCAAGAATGATAATGGTACTCAGAGGAATAATCTACAAAAGGTTGTCACTATAGATGTGAAGTTTGGGGTGCTTAGTAGGTTTGATGCTGGTGAGAAACACATGGCTATAGCAAAGTCCACTTTCGCCTGAGGCACCCATCAGAGCTTCTGGTAAGTTTTCACAAGATTGTATTGAAATTAAAAGATGTAAGTCCAGTAAGTAGTTCATAAGCTTAGTTGTCTCATGCATAAAGGTATCTCTCATTTTAGTGCCCTTTGACCCTATCTTATGAGCCCTGATGAGCCTATTGATAGTCAGTTGAAAACAAACCTCCGTGGTGTAAAGTTAGCATTCCTGACTGTTAAGCATTCACGGGCCGCCCAGGGTAAGTACATAGGCTCGAATTCCAGTTGTGGCAGTTGCTCCACTGTCATCATGGCTGTTCACCCACCCCTAGGGGTTGTTCAGTAAGATTGGTACCTGGCTTAAGGTAGAGTATGTATATGTATGGAGTACTGCTCTCACATTTAGGGTGGTTCTAGCTCTGTTTCCTCACATGACAGAGTTGAGTTGAAAGCAGTGCAGCTTATAAAGTGTCCCAGGCTAACTTCCAAACGTGACCCTCTTGCCCGACGCTGCAGTCTTAGTTCACTTTCCCTCTTCTATAGTTATTACTTTGACTTTTGCTCCCGAGAGCTGGCTGCTTGTGTGCCCCCACCAAGATCTAGACAACGCAGTACTCGGCAAGCTGCTTTGCCACAAGATTATTGTGTGGCCATCAGCAACTCAAGGATATGCCAGTTTGATAACTGCTTTTCCAACATGTCGAAGCTTTGGAACTCTCTACTTTCTCATGTCTTTCCCAATAACTATGACCTGACTCATTTCAAAAGACTGGTCTTTCACTTTCTCAAAAATTCGTAGTAAATACTTTCCTTTGTCGTTTATTTTTCCGTTTCTTAATTATCTCTATTTCCATTAGGGCCCTGCCTTGATTTGGACTTTTGTCCATGACTGGAGCCTTCAGCATAAAAAAGAAATGCAATAACTAAGTGTAGTAACTACTTACCAGACTTACAGCTTTTGAATTTGATGAAAGCTAATGAAAACATACCTGAAAATGTGATGGGAGCTTAAGATATTAGTGGACTTGGCTATAGCAATGTGTCTCTTGCCAGCATCAGACCTCCAAAGCACTCCAAATCTCACATCTAAAGTAGGTGATAGCCTTTTGTATTTCATTCCCCTGAATGCCATTTACCATGTTAAGGTAGTAGTTGGTAAGCAGCCACTGACTAGGAAGGTATATTACCAGTGCTACCTGTCTGGGTATCGGGAGGGTTATTGATGACTGCATAACACTTCACTTGTCTAGTTGCACTCCTTTGACCCAGATAGCTGTCACTTCTTTCTACCTCACCTACTCGTGGACTGCTGGCATTCTGTCCACAAACTTAGTCTTTCCTCGTCACACATAACACTTGACAACACTTACCTCACGCTTTGTGACTAGATTTGCCTGTGGTGAGTGCTATGCACTATCCCTGCCTTTTGGCAAAATGGTAGAAGCAATAGATTGGAGTATTAGCTAGGAACATTAGGTAGAAGTAGTTGGTAAGAACATTAGGCAGAAGCATTAGGTCGAAGTAGTGGTTTGGAACATTGTGTAGGAACTTTAGGGAGATACACAAGGTAAAAGAAGGAACATTAGGTAGGAGCCTCTGGATGGAAACACTGCACAAGACTTGCCCTCTGACAGTGGCCTGTTAAAGGTGAAGCACTAAAGGCTAAGAAGTGGCACTAGTTCACCAGTTATTGAGACTCTTTTGCCAATGCCAGCCCATTGCAGGAGTTCCCAGAGGGTGCAGGCATCTTAAATATAGATAGATAGAAAGATGGTGCAAGCTCATGACAGACATGTTGAATTGAGCACATTTATTTTTGAGTTAGGAAACAATGGGTGAAAGTGTAGGCAAACAATGGTAAGTGCAAATGTTGGCTGAAACCTGGATTTATCTATGTGTCCTCAAGTGGTTGAGGTATTGTATTTGTGACATCATCATGATTTGCACAGATAAAAAGATATCCTTACTATATCCTGAAATATTGTAATGGGGAAAAAGAAGAAACAGAGGACTCTGGTAGTAGAAATAAGAAAAACTGGAGTTGTAAAGGATAGCAAAAAATTAAGAGATGCCTTCTAACTTCATGCCAGAATACTTAGAGTGACTCAGAGGGGTATTTAGATTGTTCAAGGATACTGCATCAAGTTATCGGGAGTCAGACACATTAGAATGAGATAGAGAGAATAATCGTAGATACTTCATCAGAGGGAAATTTCTTAGATTGAATTACCATACTTCCTTTACTACTACTGTTGAAGCCTCATTGTTCTTCCCCGGTGTAATTGTCTGTTCATTCCACCACCACCTGTCGCCATGCTTCCATACAACATAACATGTACACTCAACAGACTCATACTTTTGTAGTTTGAACATTCATATTTGTCCCCCTTGCCTATGTGCAGTGGCATCATACTTGCATTCTCTCATTCCACAGGCACTTCACCTCAAGCAGTACATATGTTGAAAATCCTTACTAACCAACTGCACACCCTATTTTGAGAATGCAACTGCAATTCCATCCACTTGAGCTGCTTTGCCTTGCTTCATCTTAAGCAGGGTATTCACCATCTTTTTTTTTTGTATCTCTTCTCTTTTCACCAAACCACTTGTCATGACTCCCTTGATTAGCATACCTCCATGTCCTAAACACCCCATACCTTTAACCCCTTTATTGAACACATTAAAGAGTTCTTCAGAATACTTACCCCATCTCATCTTCATGTCTACCTGTTACTGCATCACTTCCCCATCTGTTCCTTTCAAAAATTTTTCTTATTCTCTCTGAAGTTTGCTAATACAGTAATTTTATGACATAGTGCAGTTTGAAATAATCTTTTAGTGCAAACACCAAAATTACTCATTTTTCATTGTTAAATGAGTTTTCATGGTATAACAAGCCCAGCTGGCTGCATACTTCAGGGTTCCAATGCTGTGCATGTCTTACTACCTACCATGTCAGTTTTCTGCAAGCATTCAGAGAGTAAGGATGAATCATTTACCACTTGTATATCTCTTCAGTTCTGCTCATTTCAACTGGTCACAATCATGCTAAGAATCTAGCAAGTACTGCTGCTACAAGGGAGCCTGGTGAAGATACTGAATGAACTTTAGCGTGGCCCTAGTGCTTCTGCAGCTGCTCACCACTTAGACATTAATGAGAGCTTTGTTTGCAAAGATTGTTGTACATCTTGTCTGACACAGGCCTTTGCCTTTGGCAGCCCATCATGTAATTCCGATAAGGGCTTTCTGCTCCAACTCTACCTGTTGATTTAGAAAATGACACAGAACAGGCAGAGCCCACCGGCTGATGTAAAGAAAGACAGCAGGCAGACTGGATTGCTGAGTAGACAAGGAGCCATGTTTCTCAGCTACTGATAGGGGAGGAGAGGAGCTTTCTTCTCCAGGTAATGGTGGGGGTGAAGGAGTCTTGTTCCATAGGTTCTGGTGGAAGAGGGGAGGATCTTCGTTTCCCAGGTACTGGTGGGGTAGGCGAGGAGCCTTGTTCCTCATGTACTGGTAAGGGAACTGAGGAGTTTTTTTCGTAAGTGCTGTTGGGGGAAGTGAGGATCCATATTCCTCTGATAATGGCAGAGAAGCAAGCAGCATTGTTCCGCAGTTATTGGTGGGAGAGTCAAAGAGCCTTGTTCTTCAGGTGCTGGTGGGGGAAGTGTGGAGCATTGTTACTCATATACTGATGGGGAAGGCGAGGAGCCTTGTTCCTCTGATACTGGTGGAGGAAGTGAGGAGCCTTGTTCCTCAGGCACTGGTGGGGAGGCAAAGAGCCTTATTCCTTTGGTAATGTTAAGGGTGGCAAGGAACCTTATTCCTGAGGCTCTGGTGGGGGAAGCAAGGTACCTTATTCCTCAGGTACTAGTTGCGAGGGGAAGAGCCTTGTTGCTCAGACACTGGTGGGTGAGGCAGTGACCCTTGTTCCGCAGATACTGGCAGGGGTAGCAGGGAGCATTATATCTTAGAGACAGTTAGGGAAGAGGCAAGGAGTCTTGTTCTTCAGGTACTGGTGTGGGAAACAAGGAGCCTTGTTCTTCAGGTATTAATGAGGAAGTCGAGGTGCCTTATTCCTCAGGTACTGGTGGGGTAGGCAAAGTTTCCTGTTACTCAGAGAGTAGTAGAGGATGCAAGGAGCCTTGTTTACAAATACTGGCAGGGAAAGTAAGTAGTTGTTGCTTAGATACAGCTGGGATGGAGCGAGGAGCCTTTTTCCTCTGATGCTGATGGAGGAGGCAGAAATTCTCATTCCTTAGATACTGGAAGGGAAAGCAAGAGGTGTTGTTCCATTGGTGTTGTTGGAGGAAGTGAAGAGCATAGTTCCTCATATACTGCTGGGGAAGGGGAGAATTGTTGTTCCTCAGGTTCTTGTTGGGGAGGCAATATAGTAGATAATCATTTTTAACATCTAGAGTACAGTCTGTTCCATTTAGAAACCAGTATTAACTCTGTTGTATAAAATTGATTATTTATGAGATTTTTTTTATGTTGAAGGGTCCGGGGACAGACAAAAGTCTACATCATGGCTGGACCTTAATTGAAATATAGAGAGTTATGAACTGTAAAAGGGAAAGACAAGAGAAAGTATTTATGAATCTTTTGAGAAAGTGAAAGACCTGTCTTTTGAAATGTGCCAGGTCATAGTTATTGGGATAAA